>CM031241.1:286842293-287044906 GCA_018340775.1 Taxus wallichiana var. yunnanensis
TTTATTTTTTATGTTTTAATGTGGTTGCAAACTACATTTTATTTTGGAATTTTTTTAAATGTGAAATTTTGCTTGTGTGTTGTGGAATCCTTTGTTTCCATGTGTTGGAAAAAATTTCTTATTACAATGTGGTTAGGGCTCGGGGGCCAATGAAGAGGGTGGCTTCCCCTTGTCATTGGATGTCTTGGTTGGGTGGAGAGTGTTGTCTTTCCCCTTGTTCTGTTGTGATCAAATTGAAATAAAGAAAATGGAGGATATTCATGTTGTTGTTCTGGAGCAGAGGAAAAAGACAAGTTTGACAGTCCTTGTTGAGATTATTCTTATTGTAACCCTTTCCCACTTTGAAGTGGATGACCTTGTACATTATTTGTGATGGAAAGATGTTTTGTATTGGCTATGAAAGTTACAATTCAAAATGTGAAAGAGATATACTTTGTTTTCTGGTTTTGAATAAATGTGGAAGAAATTGTATTTTGTATATTGTAATTGAGGAAGAAGACAGAGTTCGATAACGCTTGTGAAACTTCTTTTGTAACCTTTCCCACCTTGAAGTGTATAATATTTTATATTATTGTTGTTTGAAAGACTACTCTATTTTTGTATTGCCCACTTCCCTTCAACACTTTTGATATTGATCATGATATTGTTGACTATATTATGGACATTATTATAGTTTTGATTTAGTATGATGATTAGATGTTAGAGCATGGACTATTATTGACTCTGATTCACATATGATGCATGATGATTGTTAAAGACATTTTATATAGATGTTGACATTTTGTTGGACATGGTTATATATATTTATGGATGTTGTTAGGACATGTGATATTTGGATATATTGAGCAACCTAGAAAATTGAATTAAAATTGATGATGATATAGTTGTTGATGAAATCCTAAGTGATATTGTTGATTGTCTAGATGTTGTTGTGATTCATATATATATATGATGATTTTTTGGAATTATATTTATCTTCATTTGGATGTTCATTTGATATGGCCATATGGCCATGAGGCCAAAGAGGTATTGTGTTTTTCAGGTTAAAATATCACAAAAACATCGGGGGATTGGAGACCAACCACATTGGAATTCTAGATGAATTCAACAAGGTCACCATGGAAACTTGTATTTGTGTGTGTGTGTTTGATTGTTGTTAGGGATTCCCATGGGGGGATCACCTTTAAATGTGACCAAGGGTTATTTATTTTTTTATTTGGTCCTTTGTTAAGTTTGTATGTGTTTTATAAGTGATGTGTTTTCCCTTTTATTATTTAATTAAATTGTGGTAAAGTAATGTGAGTAATCATATTGGTAAAAATTAATTAATCAAATTGGGACATAAGAAAGTAATTATTGGAGTTGTTGGCTCTTGTATTAAATGTTGTGAGATAAGTGTAAGTAATGTGTAAGTGATGTGTAAGAGATATGTAAGTAAATTTTGGAGTATGAAACACTCCACCTTCTTTTGAAATCTGAATTTGTCCTTGGAGGCTGATTTTGGAGGCTTGTGGGACAAGTTAAACTTGTCCCATACCTCTTAAATTTGCATACCAACCTTACCTATGGTTGGAGAGTCTAAATCTAGCCTTCATTATGTATTTTTGTAAGTCAAGTTGTATGCTTTAATTGCACTTTCTTACATGTTTTTAATTTCAGTCCTTATGGGGTGTGGGCTTGATTTGAGTGTGTAAGTAAAACTGTCATTTATTCACCTACCTATTTATTATGCATTGGAGATTGAAGTTGACTTTGGTGTTGGAGTTGAGGATGTGTGATGTGGCATCCTACATGGATCCACCTCATCCTCTTCTCTTCCCTCTTCTATATATTTGAATTGTTTTTTCTTGTTTTGGGGTTACACTTTTTTGTTACTTCACTTTTGCATACTTCATTTGGGGGTGACTTCTTTTTTTTTTGAGTCTTGTCTTTTGGAGGAGATTGGAGATTGTTGCATACTTGTTGATTGTTGATCTCTTGGATTGCTTTGCATTGGAGAGCTTTTTTTTTTAACTTGGAACAAACTCCATCATGGAGAGGTAAGAGCTTAGCTCTTAGAAATGATCTCATTTTTTTTTTATGCATATGTAAATGGTTGAATGTTTGAATGTGTTGTTTTATTTGTTGGCTGGTTGGGTAGATGGCCTAGGAATGGTGTAGGAGAAGACTATGGGGTATTTTGTGGGAGGCATAAGTGTTTTGGGGAGGTATAAGTGTGGAGGGAGTTGGGATTTGGGTTCCACCTTACAAATAAATAGCTTGCATTTATTTACTCATTATGGGGTGCCATAAGAGGTTGGGGGGCATAAGGAAATGTGAGGAATAAGGGGTACTTGGGGGAGGCATAAGGGCATGTCGTGGGATTTGAAATGATATATATATATATATATATATATATATATATATATATATATTTGTGGTTTGTTCTCAAGTGGTGATACCCATTTCCCCTTTGGGAGGCATAAGCAACATCCCCATAGTTTCTTGCTCCTTTGGCTTGCATGGAAGGCTGAGTATTGTTTGTTGTTTTGTTTCTATGGTTGAAAAATGTAGTTCTATTTGGACTTGTTTTTTTTAAATGTGAAATTTGAATGTGTGTTGTGGAATCCTTTGTTTCCATGAGTTGAAACACATTTCTTATTGCATTGTGGGTTGGGGCTCGGGGCCAATGAAGAAGGATGATTCTCCTTTCATTGGATGTCTTGGTTAGGTGGAGAGTATTTCCTTGCCTCTGTTCTTTTGTGATCAAATTTAAATAAAGAAAATGGAGGATGTTCATGTTGATGTTTTGGAGCAGAGGAAAAACACAAGTTTTACAATCCTTGTTGAGATTATTCTTATTGTAACCCTTTCCCACTTTGAAGTGGATGATCTTGTACATTATTTGTGATGGAAAGATGTTTTGTATTGGCTATGAAAGTTGTAATTTGAAATGTGAAAGAGATATACTTTGTTTTTATTTTTGAATAAATGTGGAAGAAATTGTATTTTGTATATTGTAATTGAGGAAGAAGACAGAGTTTTGATAGTCCCTTGTGAAACTTATTTTGTAACCTTTCCCACCTTGAAGTGGATGATCTTGTATATTATTGTGTTGGAAAGACTACTTTGTTTTAGCTATGAAAGTTGTAATTGATTATGGAAGAATATATCTTGTATTTAGTTCTGTGAACAGAAAAGAAAGATATGCATTTGGTATGTTGTATTTTGAAAATAAATGGGAAAGAAGTTATAAGATATTCTTTGAATTAATAGAAGTGTTTTTCCTTATTCATATGATATTATTTCCATTGGAAATATGTGTTTAATATACAATAGGAAATCTCTGTTTGTAAAAGTGAAAAGGAAGCACGTATGAAGAAATATTGCACTGCTCTGTCTCATTTGAAATGTTTAATTTTGAAAAAAATAGAAGTTGCATTCTTGTCTCTATCATTTGATTGAAGGAAAGAAAACTATTTAAAACTAGCATGGAATAAATTTAATGTTTTTATTGCATGGAAAAAGAGATAGTTTAATCTTTGTTCTTGAAATGTACAAACTTCATTTCTACTTCACTGTATACTTTGCAAATTCCTTTTTATCAAATGTCCAAAACAACCTACAAATCTATAAGAGACAAATGAAATATTCAATTGGAATTAATGAGATTAGAATGATCCCCAAACTAAACTAAAACACTGAAGAAATTTTTAAAGAACCTTTCAAATCGAGTAAAGGTGAAATTGTAGGTATTTTGTTGTGTAAACATTGGTAATTTTTGAAATGTAAATCAATCGAACAAATTGACCTTTGTTTTCTACCCCAAATTCTTCCAAATGAAAATCTCCATGCCCGTTTGGCATGTTTAAGAAATAGTTAATGGCACATTTGAACAAAATTGATAAGTTAAAAAATACCAGTTCACTTTTAAGTGACAAAAAAACGTTTTCTCAAAATTGACCCTTTAAACTTTATCAAAATTAAATTCTTAAGGTTTCTTGTGCAAAGAGGACGTCGAGAGCTTTCCAAAAGTCCTCATTTTCCAAAAATGAGTTCCCAATCAAAAGTTATGGCCTTCTGAAGTTTTTACTTCATTTCGGCTCAAAATAATCTAACTATCAAATTTAAATTATTAAAATATTCACCGGTGACCCATGGGTTAAAACTTGCATTTTTCATTTTTTTACCAAAGGGCACAAAATCATAAAGTTCCCCACTCCCCCATATGCCCAAACCTTCTTTCATTTTCAAAATTTTACTTACTCCAAAAAAAAAAATCTTTGGAAAATTTTTCCTCCACGGCCCTACATCCCCATAGCCAATCATTGATTGACATGTGGCTTACAGAGGTGTCTGTAGAGGTGCGGATCATTTTTAAGCCTTAGCAGTTTAAAATTAGATTTTTGGAAAATTTTCCTAATTTATCCCACAGGCCCGCCAACCCATAGCCAATCAATGGCTGGGTGATACATGTCTCCACGACACGTCGACAGAGGCACGGAGTGTCTTGAACCTTTATGCTCAAAATTCAACTTTTCCCAAATCTCCCATCCACCTAGGTCATCCGATACATCCAATGACCTTCTAAACACGTGGCGTCAGTGAGTCACCAACAGCGGATGCGTGGGTCATTTTTATCCCATGTGCTTTTTTAACCCCTAAGGAAAAATGCTTGGTTGTCCCCGCTAACCCGCTTCTCCCATCGCGTTGGCTTAAATGCCATGTGTCCTTGCGGCCCGGGTATAATTTCATTTTCGGGCGAGGCCCACCGCAAACTCACGGGTACGGATGTAAAGAGTTCTTTTCACCCCATATTACAAGAATCCAAATTTTCCTCCCCAGCTCCACCCCTAAAACTCCTTTTTGGAAAAATTTCTCCCTAGGCCCGTAGGCCCGCTCTTTGGGAAAATTTTCATCCCAAGGCCCGCCGGCCCATAACTTGAGAAATATGAGGAGTTAGGAGGACTTCTTTATATCACTGGAAAGGTGAGGAAATTTCCTATCTAATGGGAATGTTTTCAGAAGTTTTGAGTGCATTAAATATGAGAAAAATCAGGTTGAATCTTTTAAGAGAGTTATGGGAGTGGGTAAGTGAGAATTTACCCTGTTAGTTTAAATGTGTATTCTTAAAAGCATGAGTTGACCTTTTAATTAGACCTTGTTAATTGTTTAATATTTTGGAATTAAATACCTTATTTAATTTTTTTGCCCTCCTAACCCTCTGAATTTTAATTAAGAAATATTTAGCTAAAATGTGATAAACTAATTTAAATTATTAAATTATCACCCTAAGGAAATTTAAACTATGGTTGGAATTATAACTTTATTTTATGTGTTCCAATAGAAAACCTTATCTAAACATGTTTGAAAATTATTAGTTGAATTTAATTTCTTGAGATTTTGTTTGAACTAACTTTTAAAAAAAAAATTATTCCATAATTTTTCTAACTAAACCTAGGTTGTTCTTGGGTCTCAAGTGGGAGATTTTAGCGGGCGTTACACTTGGTATCAGAGTCATGGGTTCAAAGCTTGGACCCTTGGGCACACTAGAAAACTTGAGACATGAACTATAAACCTAGCACACTTTTAAATCTAGAAAACAACCTTGTTTGAAAATTGAAAAAAAATACGTATGAAGAAATATTACATTACTCTGTTCATTTGAACTACCAAAATTAAAATAATAATAAAATAATAAGTTGTTTGAATTGTTGTACTTACTTAGCGGCGTTTTGTCTAAACCCGTAACTAAGAATGTTAAATTAAATTGATTTTTGTGAACTTCTAGTGTAGTGGAAACTTGGTTCTCCTTTGAAAATGTGTTGTTTTACAAGTCCTAAATCTTGATTTAATTGTATGATGCATTAAGCCCTTTTAAGACCCTTCCTTATTGGAGTTGTTGGAATGATAAATTGTATGGTGTGATTCTTGTGGTTGGACAATAGTGGTTGTGTTCTGGGGTCGGGAAGAGTTAATTAGAAGTTTTTTAGAGCTTCCTTCCTTCAATGGTTAGGAAAGATGGTCTAGTTGTCAGTTTTTCATTTTTACCCGTATGGGAGAGTGGACATTAAGTCTGGTGTCATTTATGACCCAATCTTGTGTATGTGTCCTTGGAAATGACCTCGAGGTAGAGTACCCCTATTGGCGGCCATGAAGGGTGCGGAGTGAATGTGGTGTTAACATTTTTGTATTTTACATTCATAAACTTGTGTCATTTTATCAAGGACTAACATCTTATTTTATGATTGGATTGAGAAGCTCTAAGGATCTTTTAGTTATTTATATTTTTTTGCAGAATTTTCAGACTTTGCAATGTGGCTACTTAGCCACTTTCCTTGATTGTCAATATTTCTTGGATTTTATTTTGATTTGTGACTCGAGCCTCATTATGTTGTTGGCTGCTTAGCTAAACATTATGTGATTCCTTCTTGCATGATGATGAGTTGGTTCTATGCTTTTTGTATTGTGATAATTCATCGTATAGGGGTACACCCTTGGTGTCTTGAATGTCTTCTTAGGTGCTTAAAGTTATGCCTTAGTTTTGGATGCACGAAACCTTAATGTGTGTCTTGGATCTTAGAGTGACTTTTTCCTTTTCTCGACCTTGCTAGATAGAGAGCTCATTGTGTTGTGCATTCTAGTTGGTAGTCTTTAGTTAGTGGTGGTGGTGATTCTCTTACAATCTATAAGATCTTGAACCTCATAAGTAGAGGTGTTTAATCAGGGGGTTGATAAATTATGTTAGGATCGGATTGCTTTTGGTTAGTTGTGGATGTTAGTGGAAAAGTGTTTTAAGGGTAGTGTTTTCTTTGATGGCATGCTAAGTTTTATTAATTATATAAAGTAGTGACTTGAGGGATTAATGCATCTTGGTAATTATTGTTAGAAATTATTCGAGTATTGTGTGTAAATTAAGTGTGTTTGTTTTCCTCTCGACCTATAAATAAGTCTACCCTTTCCTTAACTTTTTAAGTTACTATGAATAACACTCTATGACCTATTAATTTTGAATTACGTGGAGACACTTATGGATGCTTTGAGTCTTTTGGACCATGCCACTGGTGATGTTAGTGTAATTAGACCTTGATGATTTAATCTCGGTGGTATTTTATAATGTGATTCTTCTTGCAAAACTGTAACTCTTGGTCGTAAAGCCATGTTGAATAGATAGTTGATTGGCTACTTACATTTGATGCTTTCTAGTGAGTATGTGGTGTTCTTATAGTTAAAATATTTCCTTGTCATTTTGATTGCTTGGTTGGTGGTATCCTGTGGTAATATGGGTGTAGATTTGAAAACTTTCCTTGTCTTATCATGTGAGTAAAATGTTTTCACCAAAACAACAAACATTGTTAAACCCTAGTAGATCAGTAAAAGTAATTATGCTTCTTTAATGGGCCTTCCTTGTAACTTCTTTTGAGAACTTGTAGAAACCCACTAGGAATGTTTTATGATACTTGTAATTAGTGGAAAAATCTTGAAATATTGTTGTGATCCATGTTGGTTGATTGTTTCCTAGTTCTTACAAAATTAATAATGTGTTTTCTATGTTGAATGTCCCTTGTTTCCTTAGAATTAAAAATGTGATGTGTTGATTTACCTCTCTCTCCCATAAAATTAATAGTGTGATATGTTTACCCTTCCTTCTCATTAAATTTTTAATTGACAAGTTGACTCACCCAAACATCATAAAACTATAATTGAGGAGATTTGGCCTTGAAGCTTAACAAATAAACTAGGAACATAGAAAGAGAAAATGGTCCTTTCTTTAACCTTGGTAGATTAATAGAAGAAATAAAAACCATGTAGAAGAACAAAAAGGAAAAAAACTTTGTCCATCTACCTCCCCTAGGAGTAAAATAAATACTTTTTCTCTTTTCCACCTTTACAGAATGGCGAGATATCATGCCCCTTAGTGGTCCTTATAACACAAACTTGTGATGTCATAATAGGAGGAAGTTTAATTAAGAAAACTTTAAAGTAATTGCTTAGAAAATCTAAATAAAAATTTGACTTAATTAGTTGAGTTATAAAATAAGTAAGATTTATGTGTATGTTAGTGCAATGTATAGATGAACTATATAGTTTTTCACCTACCTAATTGTGAAACACTGTGGATATAGTGTGTTCTAGTTACTTAGTACCTTCTTGTTCATAGATGTATGTGCCTTTCTTTATGGGAGTTTTGGGTCATCATAATTATCATCCCGTAGCTTGAAAGTGTGAGTTGTGGTCTTTTTGATTGAGACTTATCTCTTTTTTTAAGAAGCAACCTCCTTGCATGTTGTCTTGTCCTTGGAGACCTAATCTTATTTTAATTTTAAGGCAACATATGTTAATAATATAAAATAACTTTGGGAGGTCTTCTTTTCTTCTTATGTTCTTGGGTCACCTTGTTATTGTTGAAAGCATTTTAATTAGGATGGAAAGTGCAAGATGTTGTTATTCGCTTTCGTATGATGAACCCTTGGATTGTAGTTGGAGCTCATGTTACTTGTTCTTCTCCTAGAGACCTTATTCCTCCTTGGTGGTTACTCTTAAGAATATCTTTTGAAATCTTCATGTTAGATTGTTATGTGTTGTATCTTGGTTAATAGGTAAAGTTACTCTCTACATTTAAATATTTATAGCCTTACATGCATAAAGTTTAGAACTCATCCCTTATAATCTCCTTCTTCTTGCTAAATTACATTGGACCAAACTTGGGTTACGTGGACCCACACTTGTTTGAAGTAAGAAATCCCATAATGGGAGTGATCATTTTTCTGTTGCATTTGTTCCTATCTCTCTTTCCAATGACTTCTAGGAGGAAGTTGAAGTCTAAGGGGAGGGGGATGTAGTGCCCACTTCCCTTCACACTTTTGATATTGATCATGATACATGATCACCGACTATATTATGGACATTATTATAGTTTTGATTTAGTATGATGATTAGATGTTAGAGCATGGACTATTATTGACTCTGATTCACATATGATGCATGATGATTGTTAGAGACATTTTATATAGATGTTGACATGTTGTTGGACATGGTTATATATATTTATGGATGTTGTTAGGACATGTGATATTTGGATATATTGAGCAGACCTAGAAAATTGAATTAAAATTGATGATGATATAGTTGTTGATGAAATCGTAAGTGATATTGTTGATTGTCTGCAGATGTTGTTTTGATTCATATATATATTGATGATTTTGAATTATATTTATATTCATTTGGATGTTCTGATATGGCCACGAGGCCAAAGGAGGTATTGTGTTTTGTAGGTTAAAATATCACAACAAACATCGGGGGATTGGAGACCAACCACATTGGAATTCTAGATGAATTCAACAAGGTCACCATGGCAACTTGTATTTGTGTGTGTGTTTGATTGTTGTTAGGGATTCCCATGGGGGATCACCTTTAAATGTGACCAAGGGTTTATGTTTTTCTTTATTTGGTCCTTTGTTAATGTTGTATGTGTTTTATAAGTGATGTGTTCCCCTTTTATTTTTAATTAAATCGTGGTAAATAATGTGAGTAATCATATTGGTAAAAATTAATTAATCAAATTGGGACATAAGAAAGTAATTATTGGAGTTGTTGGCTCTTATATTGAATGTTGTGAGATAAGTGTAAGTAATGTGTAAGTGATGCGTAAGAGATATGTAAGTAAATTTTGGAGTATGAAACACTCCACCTTCTTTTCAAATCTGAATTTGTCCTTGGAGGCTGATTTTGTAGGCTTGTGGGACAAGTTAAACTTTTCCCATACCTCTTAAATTTGCATACCAACCTTACCTATGGTTTGAGAGTTTAAATATAGCATTCATTATGTATTTTTGTAAGTCAAGTTGTATGCTTTAATTTCACTTTCTTACATTTTATTAATTTCAGTCCTTATGGGGTGTGCCTTGTTTTGGAGTGTGTAGGTAATCTGTCATATTATTCACGTACCTATTTATTATGCATTGAAGATTGAATTTGACTTTGGTGTTGGAGTGGAGGATGTGTGAAGTGGCATCCTACATGGATCCACCTCAACCTCTTCTCTTTCCTCTTCTATATATTTGAATTATTTTTCTTGTTTTGGGGTTACACTCTTTTGGTTACTTCACTTGCATTGCTTCATTTTGGGTGACTTATTTTCCTTTTAAGAGTCCTTGTCTTTGGAGGAGATGGGAGATGGTTGCATACTTGTTGATTTTGATCTCTTAGATTGTTTTGCATTGGAGAGATTTATATTTTTAACTTGGAACAAACTCCATCACGGAGAGGTAAGAGCTTAACTCTTAGAAATGCTCTCATTTCATTTTTATGCACATGTGAATGGTTGAATGTTTGAATGTGTTGTTTTATTTGTTGGTTGGTTGGGTAGATGGCCTAGGAATGGTGTAGGAGAAGACTATGGGGTATTTTATGGGAGGCATAAGTATTTGGGGAGGTATAAATGTGGAGGGAGTTGGGATTTTTCACTCCACGTTACAAAGAAATATTTTGCATTTATTTACTCGTTATGGGGTGCCATAAGAGGTTGGGGGCATAAGGAAATGGGAGGAATAAGGGGTACTTGGGGAGGCATAAGGGCATGTCAGGGATTTGAAATGATATATATTTTGGTGGTTTGTTCTCATGTGGTGATACCCATTTCCCCTTTGGGAGGCATAAGCAACATCCCCATAGGTTAGTGCTCCTTTGGCTTGCATGATGAAGCTTGAGTATTATTTGTTATTTTTTTTTATGTGGTTAAAACTACAGTTTTGTTTGGAGTGTATTTTAAATGTGAAATTGCATGTGTGTTGTGGAAGCCTATTGTTGTCATGAGTTGAAACACATTTCTTATTGCATTGTGGTTGGGGCTCAGGGCCAATGAAGAAGGATGGCTTCTCCTTGTCATTGGATGTCTTGGTTGGGTGGAGAGTGTTTCCTTTCCCCCTGTTCTGTTGTGATCAAATTGAAATAAAGAAAATGGAGGATATTCATGTTGTTGTTCTGGAGCAGAGGAGAAATAGACAAGTTTGACAATCCTTGTTGAGATTATTCTTATTGTAACCCTTTCCCACTTTGAAGTGGATGACCTTGTACATTATTTTTGATGGAAAGATGTTTTGTATTGGCTATGGAAGTTGTAATTTGAAATGTGAAAGAGACATACTCTGTTTTTGTTTTTGAATAAATGTGGAAGAAATTTTATTCTGTATATTGTAATTGAGGAAGAAGACAGAGTTCTGATAGTCCCTTGTGAAACTTATTTTATAACATTTCCCACCTTGTATCTTAAAATGTTTGAAAGACTACTTTGTTTTAGCTATGAAAGTTGTAATTGATTATGGAAGAATATATCTTTTATTCAGTTGTGTGAACAGAAAAGAAAGATATGCATATATTGTGTTGTATTTTGAAAATAAATGGGAAAGAAGTTGTAAGAGATTCCTTTGAATTAATAGAAGTGTTTTGCCTTGTTCATATGATATTATTTCCATTGGAAATATATGTTTAATATACAGTAGGAAATCTCTGTTTGTAAAAGTGAAAAGGAAGCACGTATGAAGAAATATTACACTACTCTGTCTCATTTGAAATGTTTAATTTTAAAAAAATAGAAGTTACATTCTTGTCTCTATCATTTGATTGAAGGAAGGAAAACTATTTAAAAACTAGCATGGAATAAATTTAATGTTTTTATTACATGGAAAAAGAGATAGTTTAATTTGTGTTCTTGAAATGTACAAACTTCAGTTCTACTTCATTGTATACTTTGCAAATTCCTTTTTATCAAATGTCCAAAACAACCCTACAAATATATAAGAGACAAATGAAATATTCAATTGGACTTAAAGATTTCAGAATTGTGATGTCAGCTAAAAACAACCCACTTAAGACCCAAGAACAACCTAGGATTAGTTAGGAAAATTATGGAATAATTTTTTTTGTAAAAGAGTCTACAACCAGTTCACAAGACAAAAATTGTCGCAAGCAAGTTTCAAATCCAATTACTATTAATAGCTTATAGTTTTATTAATATGACAATTATAAAAGATTGCAAGGTCCAATCTTAGGGTTAGATTAATCAATTAGGTTAAGAGGGTAATTTCTCACTAAACCACCCTCTAATAGGATTAAAATTTTCCACTTGATTTTTCTCAAAATTAAAGCACTCAAAACCTCCCAAAAATGTTCCCATTAGATAGGAAATTTTTTCACCTTTTCGGTGATATAAAGAAGTCATCCTAACACCTTATATTTCTCAAGTTATGGTCTGGCGGACCTTTGAAGGAAAATTTTCCCAAGAGCGGTTCTCGTGGGCCTAGGGAAGAAAATTATCCCCAAGGGCATTTGGGTAAGTGGAGATGGGGAGGAAATTTTGATTCTTGGCACTTGGGGTGAAAAGTGCACTTTACCCCCGCACACCCACAACGGTACTTCACTCTCAAGAACGATATTATACCTCGGGCCACAAGGGACACGTGGCACGTTCTAAGCCAACGCGGGGAAGCGGGTTAGTAGGGACAAACATACATTTTTTCCTTAAGGGTTAAAAAGGTGCATGGGATTAAAAACCACCCACACCTCCATCGGTGCCTCACGATGCCACGTGTCAGACATTCATTGGCTGCAGATCGGTGGGTTGGCGGGGAGATTTGGGAAAAGTTGACTTTTGAAGCGTAAAGCTTTGGGACACTCCGCGCCTTCACCGATGCATTATGGAGACACGTGTCAGCCATCCAATAGATGTGGATCGGTGGGCTGGTGGGAGAATGTAAGAAATTTTTCCCAAAGAATTTTCCGAAGTGCTAAGATAAAAATGGGATCCGCTCCTCCGCAACGCCTTGTGGCGCTAGGTGGCAAGACACCTCATTGGTGGCGGGCCGGTGGGGTGGCAGAGGAAACTTAGAAAAATTCCCATATTATTTTAAAGGTTAAGTTGACTGTTGTAGGCCCGCGCGGATGCGAAAAACAACCAAAATGGCAAAAGCGGGCGGCGGGTCCATGGGGAAATTTTCCAAAATTTCTTTTTTGAACTTAGGTGATTTTTGACAAAAGAAAGGCTTGCGGGTCAACGAAGTGGTGGGGTAATTCGTTCCTTTGGAATTTTTTACCAAAAAGAACTAAGGTAAAATTTGGGCCCAGCGGGTCCGCCAAGGAAATTTTCCCAAATTCTTTTTTTTTAATAGTTAAAATTATTTTGACACCAAATGAAGAAAAACTTCATAAGGCCATAACTTTTGATTGGGAGATCATTTTTGGGAAAATGAGGACATTTTTGAAATCTATCAACATCATCTTTACACAAGAATCATTAACTTTTCATTTTGTTAATTTTTAAGGGGTCAATTTCATGAAAATGATCTACAAGATTTTAAAAGGCAAGCTGGTAAATTTTAACTTATGAAATTTTAATCAATTGATCTTCTTCCTCTCTCAACATGTCAATTAGACATGGAGAATTATTCTTAGATGGATTTAGGATGGATTTGGAAGGTAAGTTTGTTTGATTGACTCCCAATTTAAAAATACAACTTTGACAGTAGAAACGAAAAAAAAAAACGGTTTGAGCCCGATTTTGCTAAGTTTTCTAAGAAATTACTTAAGTGTTTGTATCCCATTGAATTAATTTTGGGCATACTATTTCAACTTAATCGTTTAATTTTTTATTTCGTTGTTATGAGTTCGAACTGCATTTTTGATAAAGTATTTTCCAGTGTAAAACATACAAAACAGAGATCAAATTTTAAAGGATCTATTTTCCATTTTCATCTTCTAAGTATTAGAATTCACTCCAATTATAATATAATACATTTAGTCAATTCAAATCAAACTATTCAAAACCAAAATGCAATTCTAATTTTGAATTTTACACATTTCAAAAGATAGAGTTCTATATTTTCCTCACACACATTTCTTCCTTTCAAACAGAGATCTCAAATACATTTCAAACTAATATTTTAAAAAGAATTAGTTCCAATTATGGAAAAGAATGCAACTTTTATTCAAGAGACAATATTTTCTTCTTTAACAACTTCTCTTTTCTGTTGATTTTCTCAATACAATATACAAAATACATCTCTTTCTTTCAAAACAAAAATAGAGTATATCTCTCCTTTACATTTCAAAATTACAACTTTCATATTCAATACAACATATTTCCATTACAAAACATATACAAGATCATCCACTTCAAGTGGGAAAGGTTACAATAAGATTTCATTTCAACAAGGGATGGTCAAACTTTTCTTTTTTTCTTCTCCAGAACAAAACATGTAGATTTATCATTCTTCCAATTCTGATCACAATAAGAGCAGGGGAAAAGAAATGCTCTCCACCCAACCAAGACATCCAATGAAAAGGAGAAGCCATCCTTCTTCATTGTCCCCGAGCCCCAACCATAATGCAATAGAAGATGTGATTCAACTCATGGAAACAAAGGCTTCCACAACACACAAGCAACATTTTCACATTTAAAACACAATCCAAAATAGAATGTAGTTTACAACTACATTAAAACATGACAAACAACACTAAGGCTTCATCAAGAAAGCCAAAGGAGAAAGAAACTATGGGGATGCTACTTATGCCTCCCAAAGGGGAAATGGGTATCACCACCTGATTTCAAACCACCAAAATATAGTATATCAAATCCCTGACATGCCCTTATGCCTCCCCCAAGTACCCCTTATTCCTCACATTTCCTTATTCCTCTCTAACCTATTACGGCACCCCATAATGAATAAATAAATGTAAGTATTTCTTTGTAAGGTGGAACCCAAATCCCCACTCCCTCCACACTTATACCTCCCCAAAACACTTTTTCCTCCCACAAAATGAACCCCATAGTCTTATCCTACACCATTCCTAGGCCACCTACCCAACATCCCACAAACATGCCAAAACATTCACAACAATAACAATTTCATAAACAGAAAAGAAGCATTATAAGAGCCAAGCTCCTACCTCTCCATGATGGAGTTGTTCCAAGTTCCAAAATAGTAGCTTTATCCCAATGCAAGCAATCCAAATCAGCCAAGCACAAGCATGCAACAATCTTCCAAAAAAATTCTCCAAGCAAGAGCTCCAAAACAACAAAATAATTTTCCCCAAAAGGAGTTTCCAAAAGTGAAGCAAAACAAAAACAAGGCAAGCAATTCAAATTTTATAGAAGAGGGAAGAGAAGAGGATGAGGTGGATCCATGTAGGTTGCCACATCACACATCCTCAACCCCAACCCAAAAGTAAACTTCAATATCTAAGACACAATAAATAAGTTGGTGAATAATATGACAGTTTACTTACATACTCAAATCCAACCCACATCCCAAAGGACCGAAATTAAACCGTGTAAGAAAAGTGCAACTAAAACTTAGAATTTATCTTCTCAAAAGCATTATAAAAGTCTAATTCAACTCTCCAACCATAGCTATGGTTGGTATATAAATTAAGAGGTATGGGACAAGTTTAACTTGTCCCACAAGCCTCCAAAATCATCCTCCAAGGAAAAATTCGAATTTCCAAGAAGGTGGAGTGTTTCACACTCAAAATTTAACTTACACATCACTTACATATTACTTACACATTACTTACTCATTCTTACAACACTTTAAATCATAACCAACAACCATATTAATTACATTCTCATGATATATTTTAATTAATTAACTTAACAACATGATTACTCACAATATTAACACCACATTAAATAAATAATGAAAGGGGTAAGTGCACCACATAAAACACATGCAAACATTAAAAAAAAGGGACCAAATAAAAGAAAAACATAAAATCCCTTGGTTACATTTAAAGGTGATCCACCCCACTATGGGAATCCCTAAAAAAACCACACACAAATAATACAAGTTTCCATGGTGACCTTGTTGAATTCATCTAGAATTCTAATATGACCTTTTTGAATTCATCTAGAATGCTAGATGGTAGGCCAAAGGGTCGATACACTCTAAGATCTTAAAAGGACCAAACGAATCTAGGAGCTAACTTATAACATTTTTCATAACGGATAGGGCTCTTATGTGGCCTGACACGAAGGAACTCCTTCATGCCCACATCAAAACTACGGTTGGTCCTATGTTGATTTGCGTGCGTTTTCTACCTATCTTGTGCCTCTTGTAGTCTCTATCTGATCAAAATGACCTATTGCTCCATGTCCTACAACAAATCTGGTCCAAGAGAAACCCTGTCCTCTAACCTATCCTAACTAAGAGGTGTCCTGCACTCTCTTCCATACAAATATTGAAAAGGAACCATACCTATAGAACTCTGAAAACTATTATTATAGGTAACATCCACCAATTATAGGTACTCCTCCCATCTAGACTGTTGATCCATCACATACATCTTGAGCATGTCCTCTAAAATCTGATTCACCCACTAAGTCTCTACATATATCTTGGGGTAATATGTTTGCTGAAGTTGATTCTCATCCCGAGGGCATACTACATGGTAGTCCAGAAATGGGAAGCATACAAAGGATGACAGTCACAAATAATCTTCTACGAGAATCTCGTGCAACCTAAAAATCTCATGAAGATATACTCATGCCACTGCACTAGCTGTATAAGTGGTCTTTACTAGAGAAAAATGAGACACTTTTGTCAATTTATGCACCGTGACCATGATTACATCATGGTGATATCTTGACATCGATAGCCCAACAATGAAGTCCATGGAAATGGTGTCCCATTTCCACTGCATATAGCATGAGGAAAGAGAAGGCCAGGTGGATGCTTGAAACTCGGCCTTCACTTTTTAGCACTCTAAATAGCGTGAAACAAACCGAGCCATGCCTCTCTGTGAAGTCCTCTCCAATGATACAACTGTCTCAAGGTGGCATGCATCTTCTTCACCACAAGATGGGATAAATAGGGTGCATGATGTGCCTCTGCCAAGATTTCTTTCCTAAAGCCTCTATCTCTGGGAACATAAATCCAACCTCTTGTACCTGAGAAGGCCATCTACCTCTAGAGAAAAACCATCCAACTTCCCCTCAAGGGATCTCGAGACTCGATCTCTAATATGGCTGTAATGTAGAATATGTCATGAGGAAGTTCTTGAGAATCCTACTCCATGAATATTTTCCCACTTAAGTGGCCATAATCACATGTCTCCCCATCTCTCACCGAGAGCATCTTCCACCACATTCTCCTTTCCTTTCACATGCTCTATTTCCATATCATACTCACAAAGCACTTCCATCCAATGCCGTTAGTGAGCGTTGAGATTGGGCTTCATGAATAGGTGGTGAAGACTCAAATGATCAGTCCTGAGTGTGAATCTTTGACCAAGTAGAAAGTGCCTCCATCAAACCAAAGCGTGCACAACTACCGCAAGATCAATATCATGAGTTGGATAATTAAGCTCATAATATTTGAGTTTGTGAGACTCAAAAGCCACTACTCTACCCTCATGCATTAACACACCTCCAAGCCCTACTAAAGAAGCATCCGTGCAAATGAAAAACTCACCCTATGGATCTGGCATTGCAAGAATAGGTGATGTAGTGAGACATTCCTTCGTGTCCTGAAGTCTTGCTCGCACCTATCCAACCAACCAAACTTCTTCCCTTTTCATTAAAGGGAAGTGATGGGTGCACAATCGAGAAGTCTGAAAAATATCTTATAGTAACCTGCTAATCCCATGAAGTTGTGCACCTCAGTCATAGTAGTGGGTGCTAGCCAATCCATATAGCTCTAATCTTGGAAGGATCGATGGTGATACCTTCCCTAGAAATGATATGACCCAAATACTACACCTCCGTCTGAAAGAATGCACACTTCTCCAAGTTCCCATAAAGTTGCTGCTCACGAAGACACTAAAGAACCTAAAAGGTGTCCCTTGTGCTCCTCACGTGTACGTGAGTAAATCAAAATGTCATCAAGGAATATGAGCATGAAGTGATCTAAGAAGGTCCTAAATACCCCATTCATCAAACTCATAAACACTACAGGGGCATTCATCAAACCAAAAGGTACCACTATGAACTCATAGTGGCCATATCTCATACGGAAGGTGGTCTTATGAATGTCCACCTCTGAAATCCTTAGCTGATGGTAGCCTGACTTAAGGTCTATCTTAGAGAAATTTGTGGCTCCCTTCATCTAATCAAACAAATCATCAATGCGTGGAAGGGGATAATGATTCTTGATCGTTACTTTGTTCAACTTGGCGGTAATCAATACACAACCGCAAGGATCCGTCCTTCTTCTTTACAAAGATCACCAATGCACCCCAAGGGGACACACTAGGAAGAATTAGTCCTTTCTCCAGAAGGCCCTCAAGCTATAACTTAAGCTCGCAAAGCTCAGGGGTAGTCATCTGATAAGGTGCTCATGAGATAGGCTCTGCTCCTAGAACTAGATCTATATGAAAATCAATCTCACGTGGGGGTGGTAACCCGGTAGCTCCCCTAGAAAGACATCATAAAACTCTCTCAAAATGGGATGGTCATCTAGCAATGGTCCACTAGACCCATCCTCTGATCGGTCACTAACTATGATAGCAAACATTTGACAACCCCGTCGCACACACCACTTAAGCTGCATAGCGGAGATGGTGCGAATAGAAATGGGTCTCTTGACCCTTCTATCACTACCTCAACTCCTAGATCATTTGTACAAGATATGATCTTGTGGTAACAATCCACTCTAGGCTCTGTGTGTAGATAACAAGTCCATGCCCAAGATGACTCCATAAGAGCCCAACGAAAGGATACGAAGATCCGAGGTAGTGGTGAAAGGTCCCAAATCCACTACACACTCCTTAACTAAGGAGTCTACAGAGATCTTGGCTCCATGAAGCCATCTCAACATCCTAACTATGACCTTACCTAACTACCACCAACCTGTATCACTCTACTAGAGATGGTATAATGAAAGAATCAAAAGAACCTAAATCAAACAAAATGGAGGTAGGAATGCCACCAATGCTACCTATAGTCTCAAAATTATGCTCTGGTGTTCAGCCTAGTGGTTCTCAACTACTACATAAATCCTGTGACTATGCCCCATGTCATCGATAGTAGGCTCTAAGATATGTCTCTTACCCTTGTTATTAGGGTTCTATGGGAAGTCTCTCTAAAAATGTCTGGTAATGCCACACCCAAAACAATTTCCTGATCCTCTCTCATGTGTAGCAGTCAGTGATCAAGACTCTAAAGGTTTTTGGTGTGGATCCTGATGATCTGGCTGTGATCTTCTGAGGTCTCTTCTAGCGAGCTCCTACTGAGTGAGCTCTCTGGGCACCCTGTGTCCTGATGGGACCCTAGGAGGAGGCCCCATACTCTGACCTCTCTATGCATCAAACCTCTGTGGAGGTCTATAAGGTGGGTGAGACTACTGCTGCGCTATGGTCTAAAAGATGACTATGTTGAACCCTATCCACCACGAGGAAGAGGTATTAACCCCCTCAATCAGTTGTCTTGCATCTACTCTATCCAGCTCTTCGACTCGATCTCTAGCCTCGCTTGGGTCTTTCCCCGAGTCTCCTCTTCTATATAGGCCTTCTCGACAACCTCAACTAATGGTTTTGGATAATGGATCCACACTGCTCATCCTATATGTAATCAACATGCTTTGGAGTAGATTCAAAAATCGATTTGTCATACTCTCTTACTATAAAAGATGCCTTTCGGAGGTCATAAAACTCATCTATCCACTGTTGTATGAACCTCCGTGACAAATATCTACTCCTAAATCGCTCCTCAAAGAGCTCCCAGGTAATTGTCTCAGAATCAACATGGAGCTTCTACTCCTTTTTCTGCCACCAGACACTAGCTCCATCCCTCAATAGATGGATCGCAACACGATCTTTTGTGTTGCTAGAATAAGGACAGAGCTTGAAGCATCCACTCAATCTCACCAACTAGGCCTCTACCTAAAATCCACTTGTGTCACCAAAATAATGTGATGGCCAAAGCTTGAGGATCTCCCTGATGTGGTCTATAGCAGTGGTTTTGCGACCCCTAGGCCTTTCTGCATGCTCATCCCTAAGCCTAGGGCTCTTAGACCTATCTCTATGTCCTGAAACTCGGTCTCCCTATCCCCTTTGTGGTGACTCAACTCTAACTAACTCCTCATGGGATTTCTCTCATCTATGCTCCTCACTGTACCAAGGAGATGCACGAGCCTCAATGGATGTCACCCTATCATGTCTGACTGAATGTGCTCCTATGGCCCCTCCGCATAGAGCGGAATTAACATCCTGAAGATTCTATAAAATTTGTGGTAGGATGGCTGCTACAACATGATCTGGAGGTGGTAAGTCTAGGTCTATGTGAAACTATCCCTCGTCCCATCTGCACCTCCTCTCCATGATGGATTTGTTCTTGAAATGTAAAAACTTTATTTCTACTTCACTGTATACTTTACAAATTCATTTTTATCAATTATCCAAAACAACCCTACAAATATTTAAGAGACAAATGAAATATTCAATTGGACTTAATGAGATCATAATGATCCCCAAACTAAACTAAAACACCAAAGAAATTTTTAAACAACCTTTGAAATTGAGTAAAGGCGAAATTACAGGTATTCTACTATGTAAACATTGGTAATTTTTGAAATGTAAATCAATCAAAAAAATTGACCTTTGTTTTCTACCCCACATTCTTCCAAATGTAGATCTACAAGCCTATTTGGCATGTTCAGAAAGAATTAATGGCACATTTGAACAAAATTGATAAGTTAAAAAAATACCAGTTCACTTTCTAAGTGACAGAAGGAAATTTTCTCAAAATTGAACCTTTAAACTTTATCAAAATTAAATTCTTAAGGTATATGTGCAAAGAGGATGTCAAGATATTTCCATAAAGTCCTCATTTTCAAAAAAATGAGTTCCCAATCAAAAGTTATGGCCTTCTAAAGTTTTTACTTCATTTCGGGCTTAAAAATAATCTAACTGTCAAATTTAAATTATTAAAATATTCACTAGCGGACTGCAAGGTTAAAACTTGCCTTTTTCACTTTTTTCCCAAAGGGTGCAAAAATCATGAAGTTCCCCACCGCCCCACCGGCCCAAACCTTCTTTCATTGTCAAAATTTTACTTAGTCCAAAAAATTCCTTTTGGAAAATTTTCCTCCATGGCCTCGAGCTAATCATTGACTGACACGTGGCTTAGAGAGGCATTGGCGGAGGTGCGGATCTTTTTAAGCCTTAGCGCTTCAAAAGTAGATTTTTGGAAAATTTTCCTAATTTCTCCCGTAGACCCGCAAACCCACAACCAATGGCTGGCTGACATGTGTCTCCACGACGCGTTGGTGGAGGCATGGAGTTTCCTGAAGCTTTGTGCTCAAAAGTCAAATTTTCCCAAATCTCCCCGCCAACCCACAAGTGATGACCATTTGACACCTTACGTCATGAGTCACCGCGCAGACGTATGGGTGGTTTTTATCCCATGCACCTTTTTAACCCCTAACGAAAAATGCTTGGTTGTCCACGCTAACCCGCTTTCCTCGCATTGGCTTAGAACGCACCATGTGTCCCTTGCGGCCCGGGGTATAATTTCAATTTTGGGCGAAGAGGCCCACTATAGACTCACAGGTGCGTGGATGTAAAGAGAAATTTTCACCCCATGTGACAAGAATCCAAATTTCCTCCTCGGCTCCACGGCTAGAAACTCCTTTTTGGAAAATTTTCTTCCCAGTGCCCATAGGCGCATTCTAGAGGAAAATTTTCACCCCAAGGCCCGCCGACCCATAACTTGAGAAATATGAAGAGTTGGGAGAATTTATTTATATCACCAAAAAGTTGAGGAAATTCCCTATCTAATGGGAATGTTTTCAGAAATTTTTGAGTGTGTTAATTATGAGAAAAATCAGGTTTAATCTTTTAAGTGAGTTCTAGGAATGGGTAAGTGAGAATTTACCCTGCTAGTTTAAATGTGTATGCTCCCCATTTTAATTAGACCTTGTTAATTATTTAATCTTAAGGAATTAAATACCTTGGGTATTTAATTTTTTTGGCCTTCCTACTCTCGAGTTGAATTAAGAAATGTCTAGCTTGTGATAAACCAAGTTTAAATTATTAAATTATCAGCTAAGGGAAATTTAACTATGTTTGGGTTAACTTTACTCTCTTAGTGTTTTGTAAGGTGGTATGATAATTGTTGTAATGGACTTTGAAATTTATTTGTGAACACATTTTAAAATAAAAATTATTCTATAATTTTTCTAACTAAACCTAGGTTATTCTTGGGTCTTAAGTGGGAGATTGTAGCGAGGATTATAGTTTTAGCTATGAAAGTTGTAATTGATTATGGAAGAATATATCTTCTATCCAGCCTCGTGAATAGAAAAAATGAAATAAATGGGAAAGAAGTTGTAAGAGATTCCTTTGAATTAATAGAAGTGTTTTGCCTTGTTCATATGATATTATTTCCATTGGAAATCTATGTTTAATATATAGTAGGAAATCTTTGTTTGTAAAAGTGAAAAGGAAGCACATATGAAGAAATATTGCACTACTCTATCTCATTTGAAATGTTTAATTTTTTAAAAATATAAATTGCATTCTTGTCTCTATCATTTGATTGAAGGAAAGAAAACTATTTAAAACTAGCATGGAATAAATTCAATGTTTTTATTGCATGGCAAAAGAGATAGTTTAATCTCTATTCTTGAAATGTACAAACTTCATTTCTACTTCACTGTATACTTTACAAATTCCTTTTTATCAAATGTCCAAAACAACCCTGAAAATCTATAAGAGACAAATGAAATATTCAATTGGATTTAATGAGATCAAAATGATCCCCAAACTAAACTAAAACAATGAAGAAATTTTTAAAGAACCTTTCAAATCAAGTAAAGGTGAAATTACAGTATTTTGTTGTGTAAACATTGGTAATTTTTTAAATGCAAATCAATCGAACAAATTGACCTTTTTTTTTCTGCCCCACATTCTTCCAAATGCATATCTCCATGTTTGTTTGACATGTTGAAGGAGAAAGAATGACAAATTTGAACAAAATTCATAAGTTAAAATGACTAGTTCACTTTTAAGTGACATAAAATCGTTTTGTCATCATTGACCCTTTAAACTTTATCAAATTTAAATTCTTAATGTTTATCTGCAAATAAGACGTCAAGAGATTTCAAGAAAGTCCTCATTTTCAAAAAACCAAGTTCCTAATCAAAATTTATGGCCTCCTAAAGTTTTCATTTCATTTGGCTTCAAAAATATTATAACTGTCAAATTTAATTATTAAAATATTCTTGGGCGGACCCACGGGCAAAATATTTCCTTTTTGCACTTTTTTCCCAAAAGTTCTTAAGGCATTACGTCCCCCGCCACTCCGCCAACCCGTAAACCATCTTTTTGGTCAAAAATAATAAAAGTTCGAAAAAGGAAACTTTGGAAAAATTTCCTCGCAGCCCCGCTGCCCCATCCTTCACTTTTTGAAGCATTTTGCGGGACGCTCGGGCCCGTAATCCTACTTTTCTCCACGGCCCCACATCCCTCCATTACCTTGGAAAATCACTTCCGTTGTAGCGACCCAAAAACTCACACACGAACAACACAAAGAAAAGACAGGATAATTTTTTTTTGACTGCTTCCACACATAACACGACACAACATGTCGTCACAAAGTTACAACCAACTCGGGAACCACTTGTTACGGGGATGACACAAGGTCAGCACGGAAACGTTCACACCCGAGAAGGATAATACACTTTTTTCTTCTTTTTTGATAGAACAACATAGAAATCCAACCACAGAACACACTTACAGTTAGGGTCAACCACAATGAGATATTCTTGAGGGTTATTTATTTTAAAAAGACATCTTGCAATTCTTAGCTTACGTTTTCAAGGAGGCTCAAGATATGACTCATACAATTCATCGTACCAAGCTAAGTTTATTCTTTTTACACTGAGTAATCATCTTTAAAACTTCTCTATTATGACATTTATTTGCTTAATTTGTTTATTTAGAGAAAGGGGGAATTTAATCCCACCACGCCATCTATTTACACTTACACTACTAGAACTTTTTCATGCCCATATGACAACATGGGTTTGCGTTCAACATACTTAAGAGAAGGAAGACAAAGCACCTTGAAAAAAATAGGTTAGAGGAAGAAGGTCGAGTTGAATTCATCTTTATGACCTCATTAGTTATTAACCCGGTTTTTATGAAGCTTGAGGATTTATCGAAAATTATTAAATATTTTACTTAGGCTTTACTGGATGATTTTTTTACAAAAGAAAACAATTTACCTTTCAAATGGTTGAGAGACAGATTGCGTGGTTTCGAAACCGATTCCTCCTACTTATTAAATCTTATTATCTTATATCAACTAACAATTTGTTTCACCTTAGGATCATTCTAAGAATTCACCATAAAAAGGATAATGTTCGCTAGTGTAGCTAGGGATATCAAGTTATAAAATTTTTACTTCACAAGGATGGTTTCATTTTGATCACTCATGGAATTATTTGATTTCAAGTAGATCACCTCTACATTTATTTGTTGAATATAAAATTATTATTTTTGTTTAGCTTCTTTAAGGGTTAACCGACCCATTTTACTTTACTTATAAAATATTGTCACTAAGTCTTAGAAAGATTTAACTTAACAATTTATTCTCAAGATCAAAGTTTTACAATACTCATATCAATGTAAAGATTGAATACCATTTCTCACCAAGATAAGTTACCAGTTTACCTACAGAAGGACAAGACAACATCATCACGCAATTTCTAAACAACCCAAGGCAAGAGGTCTTCTAAACTCCTTTGTAGGCACTATTACAAAATTTACCTCACATTGGACATTTTTACAAGGAAATTCATAAATTGCACTAATGAAACCTTTACAACTCTTTCCTTTAATCTACTCACATAATCCATCTCGCAAAATACTAGCTAGAATCAGTTCGCGAGAACCGAGCATGTTAAGTCTATGCATTGAAATAATAAGCTAACATTTAACAAAGACATGAAAGGAATGTTCTACTTCATGAAAGGATCAAAGCACAAACCACTAATAAACTTTTTCACACGAGGTAAGGATCTACACCACCAACAATGAGGAAGTCAAACATTCCAGGCAAGAAGTATATCACAAAACAAATAATCAATTCAAGAACTTGTGGGATAGGAACGAAAGGTCAAAAGTATTGAGAATTTTGATCATGCAACTCTATGGATTACGTGATTTAAATCTAATACTAAATCCATCCATCTAAAAAGGAAAAACTTGAGAGTCAAAGACATACTAGTTACGATCAAGACGCGAAACAAAACATAGTTACCCAATCCTTCCAGGAGGATGGTTTCATAGCAATAAAGGGATACGTGACCCCGAAGGAAACATTCCATCGTTACAATCTAAACAAGAGGTCTACCGCCTCTTCCTTACAAGGTCTTTTAAAAGTAATAAACGTTAACATAATCAAGCCACTCTTCAATTGCATTAAAAAAATATCACAAACAACCATTAATTCTAACAACAACCCCATCGAAAACAAACTTATCTACATAATAAAAAGG
Organism: Taxus wallichiana var. yunnanensis; assembly: GCA_018340775.1. Classification (NCBI taxonomy): domain Eukaryota; kingdom Viridiplantae; phylum Streptophyta; class Pinopsida; order Cupressales; family Taxaceae; genus Taxus; species Taxus wallichiana. Next base: position 286,867,766 of record CM031241.1, read on the forward strand.
AAGAGTAATCCCCAAATGTCATTAATAAATTTTTTTTTAAATGAAAGACTTATTAGATCCCTATATACTCATCGGACAAAAAAAAATTCCTCACAAAGATCGAAAGAGGCTCAGAATATTCCTCCACTTCAAGCACAAATAGGGACATTCAAAGTTTTGCCTCATGTTTTCATTAACGCACATTTTTGGGTTTTATTGTTCACCCTTCTTTGTTGTTTGCATTGGTTTCTTTGCCACTTGTGGTAGTGGCACCCTGCTCTATTTCATCTTTTGTACTTTATTTCTTTGGTTTGCAACTAGGATTCTCTCTTCCTAGAACTTTCTATTGCTAAAGGTTGTATCCTTAATCCCATTGATCTACTTTTGGTCATTTGAGGACAATAATGAAATTTCCTTCTTTCTTTCCTAATGTCTGATACCAGAATAGATTATTGAAGAAACCACAAGCCGCAAGCCTTATTAGGAAACGAGCCATATAAATAGCTCATAAATAAGCTACACTCTAGGTAGGTAAGCATGACAACTTTTGAATGGAAAGCCTAAAAAAACTTCATCCGTAATCTTCATAAATAGCATACATACTATTATCCAAGACAATATAGCACTATGTGTTAAATGTTGTACAATATCAATTTATTCCAACAGGACTCTCACTTACGCAACAATTACATTCAATAAAAAGGTAACCAAGGAGTAGTGTTACAACTAATAAAACAAGAGCCACTCTAGATAAGAACCCAGATTTCCATATTTTTGATATTCCCTATCAATGATGATAAAACACCACAAAAGAAATATACATGCATTTGTGTTTTATCATGCGGTAAATCTACATTCAGTAGATTTGAAAGGTGATAACTATCTTGTCAGCACAAGCAAGGGGACAAGCCAAAGAGGGAAGAAGCATTCGAGTGGGGCAGAAGTACTAATGAAGGCAACCCCTAAGGGAGCAAAAAGCAAGAAGTATCTATTATCGAGCAGAAATCAGACCCAAGCATTTATGAGCCTTTATTGATTTGATATCGCTTAGGGTAGCCATAACCAAGCATTTTGAAAGGTAATATTTTTTTAGCTTCCATGTTTCATAAGAATGTCCTTTTCCCATTTCAGATGATTTGATCCAAAACAAACAAAAGCAAGTAAAACATTGTTCTCAGCCATATAATTATAACAGAGTAAAGATAACAACAATTTTCCCCTATGCAAACCAATCATGAAAGGAACATCGATTCAGGAGAAGGAACAGGGAAAAAAAACAATGCACTCAAGGAAAATCAATAAAATCAACCACAATATTCCATCTCAAGGCGTCATTTCAGGTAGGAGATCATTTATTTCATGAAGTTGAAAAAGGATAGCAAAATATTTCAGGGGCTAGTCTTAACATGCCTGTATTAAAATCTATTTCCCACGGCCACGCCCTGGCAGACCTCCTTCTCCTAGCAATCCACATGGCCCACACTTTCTTCACTAGCGTTCTCATCCAGCCCACGAACAACTAAAACATGTGCTGGTCCAGATTCTGATCCTTTCTTTCCACTTGGTGTTGGATTAGAGGTAACTACAAACAATATGCATCCATTCAACTGCAGCACTAGAGCCTTTGTCACTTCCTTGAGTCGACCCTTTTGTTGTGTTAATATTCCCTATTTGAGGTGCTTCATGAATATTCTGATATGAAACAGATCCATGCCTATGAGATCTCTTCCATGAGTTACATCGTAAAACAAGTAAGGTCTCAATAGAGAATCTTTGTAATAAATTTCATCGGGTCTCCTGGTAACACTCTCACTGTCACATAATCAATTTTGATAAAAATATCTTGAAGGAGAATCCCGAATTTGAGGATGCATTCGATACAGAATAGATAATAATATAGTTGGACAACCTGCTTGTTGGAAGCGCCCAAAAAAAACTTCTACTATACTGCAACATGCCTGCTGCCTGGTTAATCACTGTTGTAGGACAATGTTGTGGATCCCCGACAAGAAAATGCCTCGCGCACCAAGGAAAGTGGAGGTAACACGCCTGCTACACTAGCTTGTAGCTTTATCTAAAACCACCATATCAAACCCCATACTACGCCCAAGTCGCAGAGGAGGAGAAACAAAAAAAGGAAGAGGGTTCGTTCAGCAAGAAATAGGAACAAAACTGCACAGAAAGGATAAAACAACACTCAAACATATTTTCTCTCCTTCCAACGCCCTGCAACCCAAGAAAAACGTGCCCAACACCACCCATACGCATTGAAAGAACAATAAAAGGGATACCAGGTCCTTCCACCCACCGCCAGCTAACAACCTAGTTGACTGCATAGCTAGGCAAGAAAAGGAATGGCGTATAGGAAGGAGAAGAGAAAAAAAAAAAAATATGTTTTCTTTATTAAGTTGGTTGCAAGGCATTAACAACGCATGGCTAGATTTAATAACCCCACCCTCCACGCAGTCATCCAGCACAAATGAGGCCCCTAACAACAAGTGTAGCAGATGTGCGTCCTTGGTGGTGCTTCTCATCACGGCCCCTTCGATTTTCGAACCAACAAAACAAGGTGACCCCAGGAGGAAGAAAACAACAGAGTCAGGAGTGACCAAGAGAAGAAAAAGTAGATAGAAAGGAAATTAATACCTAGCAAGTGGTTAAATCAAAGTCGTCGTTTGCAAAACCACATAATGGTTCCTGTGTACAATTTGTCAAAACAATAAAGAAAGGAAAGGCAAAGGCATGATTCAAGTAAAATGCATTTCCAAGAAGGCCAATAGGTCATTAAATAAACAATAAAAGTGGTGCATGTGGCCACAGAGATGGGTTAAGTGGTTAAGCATGAACAAACGTGTCCAAAATGGGTGAATGCATCCAAAATTTTATCATAAAAAAATAAATAAGTTATAGAACAAGGCACCTGAGAGAATTCTTGGTTGGCGATATGGTAGGAATAGCAATTCACCTTTAAATGGAAAAATAAACAAGTACGCAAGCAAGCCTGGTCGACCGAGGAGGAAACTAGTGGTAGAAGTTTCAAAAATGAACACAGGACAATGACCGACCACGGCGTCACAACAGAGACCCTACACTTTGCGCAAACCGGGTGCTCTTCCACGAAGCAACCAACCAAACAATAAAATCATTCACCGATAATTAACCATAATGTTGATAATAATCGACAATAAGATAATGAAGTTATCGTCGATCGATAATTAAATTAGTAATATTATTATTATTTCTATTACTATTATTATTATAACTTAACATAATTATTAATCAAATTAAGAAGGACCGACATATAATTTCAACAATTGGAGAACACGGTTTTCCTTTAATATGGGAAAACGTAACAGACGAAGTGGTGCCAGCAATAGAACACCGATACTGACATATGCAGGAATGATGAAGAGGGAGAACAACTGATTATTGTATGTGATAAAGGTGAAGCCACTAATGTTCAGCGGAAACGCAACGGTGTTCAATGCTTAGCAAATCGGTCGTCGAAGAAGAAGAAATAGAAATGATGAACGGGGCATTACATTCTCCTCCCCTTAAGAAAGCATCGCCCTCGATGCGACATAACACAGAGGAAAAGAAATGGTTCGCAACTAAGAACAGGTAAAGGAGAAATTACACCCTATGGTTTAAAATTTAGCTGATTAAAGCACGGTCACAAAGTAGCCTTAGGAACATTTGGTAGAAATTTTAACTTTCAAGGTTCTGTGAAGATTGGCAGTTCCCTCTTATTTATTATTTCATTAGTTCCTTTCCATTAGCATTATTCTTAGTTAAATTTCTTTTAAAATTTCATCATTGAAGAGTTTTAGTTTATTCCTTATTGTGGGTGCCCAATCAAGAATCAAGTAACACAACACCCTACCGGGTCGAACAAGACACTACTGATTCCTAACATCCAAGTATAGACTTCAAGACTCAGTATTACACCACAAAATATTACTCAAATATGGAAGGGAATAGGCACAGTCCACATAACATAGTACTTATCACACAACCATGACAGACAATCATACTACTAGAACAAGGTGTACTATGATTTCTAGACATTCCCTCAATTTGCACGTATGAGGATTTTCCATGACTCATAAAAACTACATGTACATAGGGTCCACAAGGGCATCAATGACATATCACGACATCACATATCCATCGACATGGGTAACACATACATCAAAATACCACTACGAAAACATCACAATAACTCAACATATAATCCAAACATCGACCATACAGACAAATATTATAAGCCTCCAAACTCTTATGCCTCCCTCAAAATCTCTTATGCCTCCCTCAAATCTCTTAAACTCTTATGCCTCCCTCAAGGAGGCCAGTTGACCCTATGGTCCAAGACACATAGATTTCAACACTCCTAACCCAAGTGACATAATAACGCGTGGGTTCAACAACCCGCTAGTTATCTCGTAACTCCTTGGGGCTTACCCCCAAACAAAAAATTGGGTCCATAGGTCCAACCATTCCATGGTGCATCCCATGACCCTATTACACACATCACGACAATAGAACCAACATAACAATCCAATGAAAGTGCCAAGTGGCAAAGTACAAGCCTTGGGCAAGGCGGTAAAATCTTAAAATTTAAAAGAAGATCTAAAACCAAGCAAAATAAATGGCCAAATAGCCATAGTTAGTATCAAAATTCACATGTTAGTGCCAAAACAAGGAAATGCCCAAAATTGTAAAGCATGGCAATCAAGAGAAGCTGATGGTCCTTACAAATAAAGTAAAAAGCTAAATTTACGAATAAAATCAACTTATAATAATGTCACATTACGATAACCGTGTGGCCTTATCTAGCCACCAAAGGGGTACTCAACGAGTTCTTTAGCACTTCGAAACATCGAGCCTCACTTTCGTAAAATACATATCAATAATACCACCGTCATCACCTCTACCCGAATCATCCCACCACCACTTCGACAAGGCTAAACATAGTCATAATTGCACTTAGGTTGCATACATACAACCACATAGGGAGAGAGGAAAGAATCACAGGTTGTTATCTACTAAACCGAATTTTGGCTCGAGTTATTGACCCATGGTACACCATTCCTCACTCTCAACATACACTTCTACCGATTTCCCTCAGGGTCGGTTAGCGTAAGGTTCACAACATAACATGTAACTACATCACTAACACAATGGCGGTACATATACAAGGTAGATCACAATCATACATTCACTGAGTGTAACACATCACTTTACCACATTTTGCACCCAAAGTGCAATCACCATACGATAGGGTTCATACACTCACCGTATGACCCTAAATCACAACATGAAGCATTACATATTACACACATCATACATACGATGAACATAGTACATCACAACATAACATCCATTGCTACATAACAAGGTGGTACACACATTTCTTCAAAACATGGTAAAAACATCATGATACAACTCATTTCTTTTAACATCAATCTAGTCATACAACACATTGATACACCCACATATCACAATTACGACATGGATCACATCACGCTTAAAGCACATTACTCTCCCAATATCTACCACCACCATGCAACATCATCATCATCATCATGTAGCACAACCACCATCATGTAACATCACCATACAACACCAATCCGGCCCATAGGTTCGAGAGCATGAACCTACACTCTGATACCAAGTGTAGCGACCCAAAAACTCACACACGAACAACACAGTAAAAGACAGGATAATTTTTTTTTTGACTTGCTTCCACACATAACACGACACAACATGTCGTCACAAAGTTACAACCAACTCTAGGAACCACTTGTTACGGGGATGACCACAAGGTCAGCACGGAAATGTTCACACCCAAAAGGATAATACACTTTTTTCTTCTTTTTTGACAGAACAACATAGAAGTCCAACCACAGAACACACTTACAGTTAGGGCCAACCACAATGAGATATTCTTGAGGGTTATTTATTTTAAAAAGACATCTTGCAATTCTTAGCTTACGTTTTCAAGGAGGCTCAAGATATGATTCATACAATTCATCGTACCAAGCTAAGTTTATTCTTTTACACTATTGAGTAATCATCTTTAAAACTTCTCTATTATGACATTTATTTGCTTAATTCATTTATTTAGAGAAAGGGGGAATTTAATCCCACCAGGCCATCTATTTACACTTACGCTACTAGAACTTGTTCATGCCCATATGACAACATGGGTTTGTGTTCAACATACTTAAGAGAAGGAAGACAAAGCACCTTGAAAAAAACAGGTTAGAGGAAGAAGGTCGAGTTGAATTCATCTTTATGACCTCATTAGTTATTAACTCGGTTTTTATTGAAGCTTGAGGATTTATCAAAAATTATTAAATATTTTACTTAGGCTTTCTTGGATGATTCTTTTTACAAAAGAAAACAATTTACCTTTCAAATGGTTGAGAGATAGATTGCGTGGTTTTGAAACCGATTCCTCCTACTTATTAAATCTTATTATCTTATATCAACTAACAATTTGTTTCACCTTAGGATCATTCTAAGAATTCACCATAAAAAGGATAATGTTCACTAGTGTAGCTAGGGATATCAAGTTATAAAATTTTTACTTCACAAGGATGGTTTCATTTTGATCACTCATGGAATTATTTGATTTCAAGTAGATCACCTCTACATTTATTTGTTGAATATAAAATTATTATTTTTTTAGTTTAGCTTCTATAAGGGTTAACCAACCCATTTTACTTTACTTATAAAATATTGTCACTAAGTCTTAGAAAGATTTAACTTAACAATTTATTCTCAAGATCAAAGTTTTACAATACTCATATCAATGTAAAGATTGAATACCATTTCTCACCAAGATAAGTTACCAGTTTACCTACAGAAGGACAAGACAACATCATCACGCAATTTCTAAACAACCCAAGGCAAGAGGTCTTCTAAACTCCTTTGCAAGCACTATTACAAAATTTACCTCACATTGGACATTTTTACAAGGAACTTCATAAATTGCACTGATGAAACCTTTACAACTCTTTCCTTTAATCTACTCGCATAATCCATCTGCACAAATACTAGCTAGAATCAGTTCGCGAGAACTGAGCATGTTAAGTCTATGCATTGAAATAATAAGCTAACATTTAACAAAGACATGAAAGGAATGTTCTACTTCATGAAAGGATCAAAGCACAAACCACTAATCAACTTTTTCACATGAGGTAAGGATCTACACCAGCCAACAATGAGGAAGTCAAACATTCCAGCAAGAAGTATATCACAAAACAAATAATCAATTCAAGAACTTGTGGGATAGGAACGAAAGGTCAAAAGTATTGAGAATTTTGATCATGCAACCCTATGGATTACGTGATTTAAATCTAATACTCAAACCATCCATCTTAAAAGGAAAAACTTGAGAGTCAAAGACATACTAGTTATGATCAAGACGCGAAACAAAACATAGTTACCCAATCCTTCCAGGAGGATGGTTTCATAGCAATAAAGGGATATGTGACCACTGAAGGAAACATTCCATCGTTATACTAAACAAGAGGTCTACTTGCCTCTTCCTTACAAGGTATTTTAAAAGTAATAAACGTTAACAAAATCAAGCCACTCTTCAATTGCATTAAAAAAATCACAAATAGCCATTAATTCTAACAACAACCCCATCAAAAACAGAAACTTATCTATATAATAAAAAGGAAGAGTAATCCCCAAAAGTCATTAATAAATTTTTTTCTTTTTAAATGAAAGACTTATTAGATCCCTATATACTCATCGGACAACAAAGAAAAAGATTCCTCACAAAGATCGAAAGAGGCTCAGAAGATTCCTCCACTTCAAGCACAAATAGGGACATTCAAAGTTTTGCCTCATGTTTTCATTAACGTACATTTTTGGATTTTATTGTTCACCCTTCTTTTTTTGTTTGCATTGGTTTCTTTGCCACTTGTGGTAGTGGCACTCTGCTCTATTTCATCTTTTGTACTTTATTTCTTTGGTTTGCAACTAGGATTCTCTCTTCCTAGAACTTTCTATTGCTAAAGGTTGTATCCTTAATCCCATTGATCTACTTTCGGTCATTTGAGGACATTAATGAAATTTCCTTCTTTCTTTCCTAATGTCGATATTAGAATAGATTATTGAAGAAACCACAAGATGCAAGCCTTAATAGGAAATGAGCCATATAAATAGCTCATAAATAAGCTACACTCTAGGTAGGTAAGCATGACAACTTTTGAATGGAAAGCCTAAAAAAAAACTTCATCCGTAATCTTCATAAATAGCATACATACTATTATCCAAGACAATATAACACTATGTGTTAAATGTTGTACAATATCAATTTATTCCAACAGGACTCTCACTTATGCAACAATTACATTCAATAAAAAAGTAACCAAGGAGTAGTGTTACAACCAATAAAACAAGAGCCACTCTAGATAAGAACCCATATTTCCATATTTTTGATATTCCTATCACCGATGATAAAACACCGCAAAAGAAATATACATGCATTTGTGTTTTATCATGTGGTAAATCTACATTCGGTAGATTTGAAAGGTGATAACTATCTTGTCAGCACAAGCAAGGGGACAAGCCAAAGAGGGAAGAAGCATTCGAGTGGGGCAGAAGTACTAATGAAGGCAACCCCTAAGGGAGCAATAAGCAAGTAGTATCTACTATCGAAAGCGTAAATCGACCCAAGCATTTATGATCCTTTATTGATTTGATATCACTTAGGGTAGCCATAACCAAGCATTTTGAAAAGTAATATTTTTTTAGCTTCCATGTTTCATAAGAATGTCCTTTTCCCATTTCAGATGATTTGATCCAAAACAAACAAAAGAAAGTAAAACATTGTTCTCAGCCATCTAAATCTAACAGAGTAAAGATAACAACAATTTTCCCCTATGCAAACCAATCAAGAAAGGAACATCAATTCAAGAGAAGGAACAGGGAAAAATAACAATGCACTCAAGGGAAAAATCAATAAAATCAACCACAATATTCCATCTCAAGGCGTCATTTCAGGTAAGAGATCATTTATTTCATGAAGTTGAAAAAGGATAGCAAAATATTTCAGGGGCTAGTCTTAACATGCCTGTATTAAAATCTATTTCCCACGGCCACGCCCTGGCAGACCTCCTTCTCCTAGCAATCCACACGGCCCACACTTTCTTCACTAGCGTTCTCATCCAGCCCACGAACAACTAAAACATGTGCTTGTCCAGATTCTGATCCTTTCTTTCCACTTGGTGTTGGATTAGAGGTAACTACAAACAATATGCATCCATTCAACTGCAGCACTAGAGCCTTTGTCACTTCCTTGAGTCGACCCTTTTGCTGTGTTAATCTTCCCTATTTGAGGTGCTTCATGAATATTCTGATATGAAATAGATCCATGCCTATGAGATCTCTTCCATGAGTTACATCGTAAAGCATCATAAAACAATAAGGTCTCAATAGAGAATCTTTGTAATAAATTTCATCGGGTCTCCTACAGTAACACTCTCAACTTGTCACATAATCAATTTTGATAAAAATATCTTGAAGGAGAATCCCGAATTTGAGGATGCATTCGATACGAGACAATGATAATAGTATAGTTGGACAACCTACTTGTTGGAAGCGCCCAAAAAAACTTCTACTATACTGCAACATGCCTGCTGCTGGCTAATCATCATTGCGGGACAGTCTTGTGGATCCCTGACAAGAACATTCCTCGCAGCACCCAAGGAAAGTGGAGGTAACACGCCTGCTACACTAGCTTGTAGCTTCATCTAAAACCACCATATCAAACCCCATACTACGCCCCAAGTCGCGAGAGGAGGAAAAAAAAAAAAGGAAGAGGGTTCGTTTAGCAGGAAATAGGAACAAAACTGCAGAAAGGATAAAACAACACTCAAACATGTTTTCCCTCCTTCTAACACCTGCATCCCAAGAAAAACGTGCCCAACACCCACCCATACGCATTGAAAGAAAAATAAAATGGATACCGTGTCCTTCCACCCACACCAACTAACAACCTAGTTATCGTGCATAGCTAGCAGCGGGAAAAGGAATGGTTTATAGGAAGGAGAAGAGAAAAAAAAATGTTTTCTTTATTAAGTTGGTTGCAAGGCATTAACAACGCATGGCTAGATTTAATAACCCCACCCTCCACGCAGTCAACCAGCACAAATGAGGCCCCCAACAACAAGTGTAGCAGATGTGCGCCCTTGGTGGTGCTTCTCATCACGGCCCCTTCAATTTTCAGAACCAACAAAACAAGGTGACCCCAGGAGGAAGAAAAAAACAAAGTCAGGAATGACCAAGAGAAGAAAAAGTAGATAGAAAGGCAATTAATACCCAGCAAGTGGTTAAATCAAAGTCATCGTTTGCAAAACCACATAATGGTCTGAGCACAATTTGGTGAAACAATAAAGAAAGGAAAGGCGGTGGCCAGATTCAAGTAAAATGCATTTCCAAGAAGGCCAATAGGTCATTAAATAAACAATAAAAGTGGTGCATGCGGCCAGCAGATGGGTTAAGTGGTTAGGCACGAACAAACGTGTCCAAAATGGGTGAATGCATCCAAAATTTTATCATAAAAAAATAAATAAGTTATAGAACAAGGCACGAGAGAAGGCTTGGTCGGCCGATATGGTAGGAATAGCAATTCACCTTTAAATGGACAAATAAACAAGTACGCAAGCAAGCCTGGTCGACGAGGAGGAAACTAGTGGTAGAAGTTTCAAAAATGAACACAGGACAATGACCGACCACGGCGTCACAACAGGAGACCCTCTACTTTGCGCAAACCGGTGCTCGGTCCGCGAAGCGACCAACCAAACAATAAAATCGTTCACCGATAATTAACCATAATGTTGATAACAATCGACAATAAGATAATGAAGTTATCGTCGATCGATAATTAAATTAGTAATATTATTATTATTTCTATTACTATTATTATTATAACTTAACAATAATTATTAATCAAATTAAGAAGGACCGACATACAATTTCAACAATTGGAGAACATGGTTTTCCTTTAATATGGGAAAACGTAACAGACGAAGCGGTGCCAGCAACAGAACACCGATACTGACATATGCAGGAATGATGAAGAGGGAGAACAACTGATTATTGCATGTGATAAAGGCGAAGCCACTAATGTTCAACAGAAACGCAACGGTGTTCAAAGCTTAGCAACTCGGTCGTCGAAGAAGAAAAAAATAGAAATGATGAACGGGGCATTACATCCGTGGGCATGTAGGCCCACGTTCTACAACTTAACCTTTTTAAAATTTTGGGAAAATTTCTAAAAGTTTCTCCACCAGCCCGCCTCCCCACAGCCAATGATTGGCTGACACGTGGCTTCATGAGATGACAGTGGAGGAGTGGTTGATTTCTCAACCTTAACATTTTAAAATTATTTTGGCAAAAATTTAAAAGTTTCTCCACCACCTTGCCACCCACAGCCAATGAGAACTCTACACATGGCATCATCTAGCATCGGTAGAGGTGCGGGTTAATTTTAACCTTTGCACTTTTATAACAAAAGTATTAAATTCTTAAGGTTCCCTGCACTCTGTTTTCTCCGCATGAATCAGGGCTTGACATGTGGCACCTTGGGTGATGGCTGAGGTGTGGATCATTTTGATCCATTAACATTTTTGGGAAAATGAGTTGATTGTCTTAATTTTTTCCAATGACCCGCCTTCCCTTCGGTTCGAAATTTTGGACACGTGTTCCCTTACGGGATCGGGCGCGCGTGGAGGTAAATTACACCTTTGTCCCAAAAAGGTAAAACCTCTAAATTCCTTCCCGCTCCTCTGGTTTGATTTTATCCTCTCGGTGAAATTTCTCTCTAAAGCCCGTAGGCCCAGTTATGGAAAATTTTCCTCCCCAGGCCCGCAAGCCTACTCTTGGGAAAATTTTCACCCCAAGTTTTGTCAACCCATAACTTGAGAAATATGAGGAGTTAGGAGGAATTATTTATATCACTGGAAAGGTGAGGAAATTCCCTATCTAATGGGAATGTTTTCAAGAAGATTTAATTGCATTAATCATGGGAAAAATCAAATTGAATCCTTAACTGAAGTTCTAGGAGTGGGTAAGTAAGAATTTACTCTGATAATTTTAAATATGTATTATTTCCCTCCTATAATTAAACCTTGCTCTTGTCTTAGATCTTGTGGAATTAAATACCTTGGGTATTTAATTGTTTTGGTCCCTTAACCCTAAAATTTTAATCAAGGAATATTTAGCTAAAATGTCAATGTAATCAGTGATTAAATTAATCCCTAAGGAGATTTGAGCTAGGTGTGGATTTATTACACTTATTGCTTTATAATGTGGAATTAGTAATTGTTATAATGGGAAAAGTTATTAGTTGAATTTAATTGTCCTTGAGACTTTGGTTGTTAACACTTTTTTAAAAAAAAAATTATTCCATATTTTTTCTAACTAAACCTAGGTTGTTCTTGGGTCTCAAGTGGGAGATTTTTAGGCGTTACACTTGGTATTAGAGTCGTGGGTTAAAATCTTGGACCCTTGGGCACACTAGAAAACTTGAGACATGAACTGTAAACCTAGCACACTTTTAAATCTAGATAACAACCTTGTTTGAAAATTGAAAAAGAAATACGTATGAAGAAATATTACATTACTCTGTTCATTTGAACTACCAGAATTAAAATATTAATAAAATAATAAGTTGTTTGAGTTGTTGTACTTGCTTAGCTTAGAAGCATTTTTTCTAAACCCGAGTAACTAAGAATGTTAAATTAAATTGATTTTTGTGAACTTCTAGTGTAGTGGAAACATGGTTCCTCTTTGAAAATGTTTTGTTTTACAAGTCCTAAATCTTGATTTAATTGTATGATGCGTTAAGCCCTTTTAAGACCCTTATTGGAGTTGTTGGAATGATAAATTATATGGTGTGATTCTTGTGGTTAGACATTAGTGGTTGTGTTCAGGGTTAGGAAGATTTAATTATAAGTTTTTCATCTAAAGCTCCCCTCCTTCCTTCAGTGGTTAGATAAGTTAGTTTTGGTTGTCGCTTTGGCGACTCAATCCCCATGTGAGTAAGTGGGATGTTAGGTCTTGGTGTCACCTTTAATCCAAATTTGTGTGAGTGTCATTAGAGTAGATCTCAAGGTATAATACCCCTATTGGTGGCCATGAAGGGTTACGAAGTGACTGTGATGTTGACTTTTGTATTTTATATTCGTAAACTTGTGTTATTTTATCAAGGACCAACATCTTATTTTATGATTGGATTGAGAAGCTCTGAGGATATTTTAGTTATTTATATTTTTGTGAGAATTTTAGACTTTGTAATGTGGCTACTTAGCCACTTTCCTTGATTTTCGATATTTCTTGGACTTTATTTTGATTGGTGACTTGGAGCTCATTGATCTTGTTGGCTACTTAGCTAAATGTTACGTGATTCCTTCTTGCTTAATGATGAGTTGGTTCTACGTTGTTTGTATTGTGAAAATTCATCGTATGGGGGTACACCCTTGGTGTCTTGAATGTCTTCTTAGGTGCTTAAAGTTATGCCTTGGTTTTGGATGCACAAAACCTTGAGTGTGTCTAGGATCTTAGAGTGATTTCATTACTTGACCTTGCTAGATAGAGATTTCATTGTGTTGTGCATTCTAGTTGGCAGTCTATTAGCAGTGGTGGTGATTCTCTTACAATCCAGTAAGAGCTTGAACCTCATCGAAGTAGAGGTGTTTAATTGTGGGTTGAGTGAATTATGTTAGGATTGGATTTCTTTTGGCTAGATGTGGATGTTAGTGGAAAAGTGTTTCTCTTGTAGTGGCTTCTCTTCGATGGAATGCTGAGTTTTATCATGATTTCCATGTTTCATTATAAAAATTATTGACTTTCTGATTGTATCCATCTTGGTAATTATGATTATATTTAATCCCATTCGGCGGTGTGTTTAATTAAGTGTGTTTGTTTTGTTCATCTTGACCTATCAATCTTGGGGCTATGTGGAGACACTTATGGATGCTTTGAGTCTTTTGGACCATGATGTTGGTGATGTTAGTGTTATTAGACCTTGATTATTTAGTCTCGGTGGTATTTTATAATGTGATTCTTCTTGTGAAATCGTAACTCTTGGTCATAAAGCCATGTTAAATAGATAGTTTATCGATTGCTTACATTTGATGCTTTAGTGAGTATGTGGTGTTCTTATAGTTAAAATATTTCCTTATCATTTTGATTTCTTGGTTGGTGGTATTCTGTGGTAATATGAGTGTAGAATTGAAAACTTTCCTTGTCTTATCATGTGAGTAAAATGTTTTCACCAAAACAACAAACATTGTTAGATCCTAGTAGATCAATAAAAATAATTATGCTTCTTTAATGGGCCTTCCTTGTAACTTCTTTTGAGAACTTGTAAAAACCCACTAGGAATGTTTTATGATACTTTTAATAAGTGTAAAAATATCGAAATATTGTTGTGATCCATGTTGATTGTTTGTTTCCTAGTTCTTAGAAAATTAATAATGTGTTTTCTATGTTGAATGTCCTTTGTTTCCTTAGAATTAAAAATGTGATGTGTTGAATTACCTCTCTCCCATAAAATTAATAGTGTGATATGCTTACCCTTCTCATTAAATTTTTAATATACAATTTGACTCACCCAAACACCATAAATCTATGATTGAGGAGATTTGGCCTTGAAGCTTAACAAATAAATTGGAACATAGAAAGAGAAAATGATCATTGCTTTAACCTTGATAGATTAATAGAAGAAATTAAAAAAACATGTAGAAGAAAAAAAAAAGGGAAAAAAATTCCATCTACCTTCTCTAGGAATAAATTGAATACTTTTTCCGCATATACAGAATGGCGAGATATCATGCCCACCCTAGAGGTGCTCCTTATAATGCAAACATGTGATATCTTAGTAAAAGGAAGATTTTAATTAAGAAAATTTGAAAGGAATGTGCTTAGAAAATGAAACTACAACTTTTGACTTAATTAGTTGAGTTATAAAATAAGTAAGATTTATGTGTATTGAGTACAATGTTTAGTTGAACCTGTAGTTATGTTGCCTACCCGGAATTGTGAAACACCTAGTGGATAGTAATGTGTTATAGTTGCTTAGTACCTTCTTGTTCATATATGTATGTGCCTTTCTTTGTGGTATTTTTGGGTCATCATACCCTTATCATCCCATAGTTCGATGAGTGTGAGTTGTGGTCTTTTTGGATTGATAATTATCTCTTGTTTGAGAAGCAACCTCCTTGCGTGTTGTCTTGTAAAATAACTTTGGGAAGTCTTCTTTTCTTCATATTTTCTTGGGTCACCTTGTTATTCTTGTCCCTCTTGCCATTAGGATGGAAAGTACAAGATGATGTTATTCGCTTTTGTCACGATGCACCCTTGGATTTTAGTTGGACCCCCTTGTTACTTGTTTTTATCCCTAGCTATCTTGAGTGATCCTTGGTGTTTCTTGTGCTCTCTTTGTGATTATTCCGAGCTTGATCAAGAAATAAGATAAATGAATCCCATTGTGTTATAGTGAATGGTACTTCTTGTATTGATATGTTATCTTCTAGGAGATATATATATATATATATATATATATATATATATATATATATATATTTTGCTAAATGGTTGGACGTCTCTAGATTTGGTTGGTGTGGTGTGTTTGATTCTTAAAACAAAAGTGTAAAAATCAGACTATAGGAAACCTTGTGGTCATGAATTTGCTTAGTATTACCATGAAAATTTGACTGTACCCTCTCGAGTTATATAAGTTCTTTCCATAAATAGTTTCCTCGATTGTAAATGTTTTGCTGATTTAGGTGTCCTTCCTTGTTGATTAACCTCATCTTGTGTGATCTCAAATTGTGGGACCTTGAGTAGACATGTCTCTCGTACAAAATTTTGGTCATGGTTGATTCTGCTAGCCTTGTCTAAACAATGAACTATGAAAACATAACTTAACCTTAGTGGAAACCTTAACTTTTGTTATTGCAGTATGTTGTATTCCATGGAAACTATGTGGTCTTTCTCAAACTCATGGAATTCTCCTTATTATTCCTATACTTGGTGGTTACTCTTAATACTCTTTTGAACTCTTCATGTTATATTGTTATGTGTTGTATCTTGGTTGATAGCGTAAAGTTACTCTCTAGATTTAAATATTTGTAGCCTTGCATGCAGAAATTTTAGAACTCATCCCTTAAAATCTCCCTTCTTCTTGCTAAATTGCATTAGACCAAACTTGGGTTCTATAGACCCACACTTGTTTGAAGAAAGCAATCCCATAATGGGAGTGATCCTTTTCTATTGTACTTGTTCCTATCTCTCTTTCCAGTGACTTCTAGGAAGAAGTTGAGTCTAAGGGAGGGGGATGTAGTGCCCACTTCCCTTCAACACTATTGATATTGATCACGATACTGCTAACTATATTATGGATATTATTATAGTTTTGATTTAGTATGATGTTAGATGTCAGATCATGGATTATTGTTGACTCTGATTCATATATGATGCATGATGATTATGTAGTGCCCACTTCCCTTCGACACATTTTGATATTGATTATGACACTATTGACTATATTATGGACATTATTGTGACTTTTGATTTAGTATGATGATTAGATGTTAGAGCATGGACTATTATTGACTTTGATTCACATATGATGCATGATGATTGTTAGAGACATTTTATATAGATGTTGACATGTTGTTGGACATGGTTATATATATTTATGGATGTTGTTAGGACATGTGATATTTGGATATATTGAGTAGACCGAGAAAATTGAATTAAAATTGATGATGATATAGTTGTTGATGAAATTGTAAGTGATATTGTTGATTGTCTAGATGTTGTTGTGATTCATATATATATTGATGATTTTGGAATTATATTTATATGTATTTTGGATGTTTTGATGTGGCCACGAGGCCGAAGGAGGTATTGTGTTTTGCAGGTTAAAA
The DNA here is from genome assembly GCA_018340775.1 of Taxus wallichiana var. yunnanensis. Taxonomy (NCBI): domain Eukaryota; kingdom Viridiplantae; phylum Streptophyta; class Pinopsida; order Cupressales; family Taxaceae; genus Taxus; species Taxus wallichiana. The sequence continues at coordinate 286,884,703 of CM031241.1, forward strand.
TATCACAACAAACATCGGGGGATTGGAGACCAACCACATTAGAATTCTAGATGAATTCAACAAGGTCACCATGGCAACTTGTATTGTTTGTGTGTGTGTTTGATTGTTGTTAGGGATTCCCATGGGGGATCACCTTTAAATGTGACCAAGGGTTATGTGTATTTATTTATTTGGTTCCTTTGTTTAGTATGTATGTGTTTTATAAGTGATGTGTTCCCCTTTTATTTAAATAAATTGTGGTAAAGTAATATGAGTAATCATATTGGTAAAAATTAATTAATCAAATTGGACATAAGAAAGTAATTATTGGATTTGTTTGCTCTTGTATCAAATCAAATGTTGTAAGTTATGTGTAAGTGATGTGTAAGAGATGTGTAAGTTAATTTTGGAGTATGAAACACTCCACCTTTTTGGAAATTCGAATTTGTCCTTGGAGGTTGATTTTAGAGGCTTTTGGGACAAGTTAAACTTGTCCCATACCTCTTAAATTTTCATACCAACCTTACCTATGGTTGGAGGGTTAAATTTAGACCTTCTTTATGTATTTTTGTAAGCCAGGTTGTATGCTTTAATTGCACTTTCCTACATGCTTTCAATTTCAGTCCTTATGGGGTGTGGGCTTGATTTGAGTGCGTAAGTAAAAATGTCATTTATTCACCTACTTATTTATTGTGCCTTGGAGATTGAAGTTTACTTTGAGTTGGAGTTTAGGATGTGTGATCTGGCATCCCACTTGAATCCACCTCATCCTCTTCTCTTCTCTCTCTATATATTCGAATTCCTTAGCTTGTTTTGGGGTTACTGGGACTTGCATTGCTTCATTTTGGGTGACTTATTTTGGTTTTAAGAGTTCTTTCTTTTGGAGGAGATGGGGATGGTTGCATACTTTTTGATTGTTGATCTCTTGGATTGTTTTTCATTGGGGAGATTTCTGTTTTGAACTTGGAACAAACTCCATCATGGAGACGAAAGAGCTTAGCTCTTGGAAATGCTCTCCTTTCATTTTTATGCATATGTGAATGGTTTAATGTTTGAATGTGTTGTTTTATTTGTGGGAGGCATAAGTGTTTTGGGAGGTATAAGTGTGGAGGGAGTTGGGATTTGGATTCCACCTTACAAAGAAAAATATTGCATTTCTTTATTCGTTATGGGGTGCCATAAGAGGTTGGGGAGGCATAAGGAAATTTAAGGAATAAGGGGTACTTGGGGAGGCATAAGGGCATGTCAGGGGATTTTAAATGATATATATTTTGGTAGTTTGTTCTCAAGTGGTGATACCCATTTCCCCTTAGGAGGCATAAATAGCAGCCCCATAGTTTTTTTCTCATTTTCTTACATATGAAGCCATAGTTTCTATTTGATATGTTTTAATGTGGTTGCAAAATGCATTCTATTTTGGATTGTGTTTTTAAATGTGAAATTTTTCTTGTGTTTTGTGGAAGCCTTTGTTGCCATGTGTTGGAAAAAAAAACTATTATTGAAATTTGGTTGTGGCTCGGGGGCAATGAAGAGTGTAAATTCCCCTTGTCATTGGATGTCTTGGTTGGGTGGAGAGTGTTGCCTTTCCCCTTGTTATTTGATCAAATTGAAATAAAAAAATGGAGGATTTTCATGTTGTTGTTCGGAGAGAGGAAAAAAAGACAAGTTTGACAATCCTTGTTGAGATTATTATTATTGTAACCCTTCCCACTTTGAAGTGGATGACCTTGTACATTATTTGTGATGGAAATATGTTTTGTATTGGCTATGAAAGTTGCAATTCGAAATGTGAAAGAGATATACTTTGTTTTGGTTTTGCATAAATTTGGAAGAAATTTTATTTTGTATATTGTAATCAAGGAAGAATATAGAGTTCGATAATCCTCTTGTGAAACTTATTTTGTAACCTTTCCCACCTTAAAGTGGATGATCTTGTATATTATTGTGTTGGAAAGACTACTCTGTTTTAGCTATGAAAGTTGTAATTGATTATGGAAGAATATATCTTGTATTCAATTTTGTGAACAAAAAGAAAGATATGCATTTGGTATGTTGTATTTTGAAAATAAATGGGAAAGAAGTTGTAAGATATTCCATTTGAATTAATAGAAGTGTTTTGCCTTGTTCATATGATATTATTTCCATTAGAAATCTATGTTTAATATACAGTAGGAAATATCTGTTTGTAAAAGTGAAAAGGAAGCATGTATGAAGAAATATTGCATTGCTTTGTCTCATTTGAAATGTTTAATTTAAAAAAATAGAAGTTGCATTCTTGTCTCTATTATTTGATTGAAGGAAAGAAAACTATTTAAAACTAGCATGGAATAAATTCAATGTTTTTATTGCATGAAAAATAGATAGTTTAATCTTTGTTCTTGAAATGTACAAACTTCATTTCTACTTCATTGTTTACTCGTGCAAATTCCTTTTTATCAAATGTCCAAAACAACCCTGAAAATATATAAGAGATAAATGAAATATTCAATTGGACTTAATGAGATCAAATGATCCCCAAACTAAACTAAAACACTCAAGAAATTTTTAAAGAACCTTTCAAATCGAGTAAAGGTGAAATTACAGGTATTCTATTGTGTAAACATTGGTAATTTTTGAAATGCAAATCAATTGAACAAATTGACCTTTGTTTTTACCCCACATTCTTCCAAATGCAGATCTCCATGTCTGTTTGACATGTTGAAGGAGAAAGAATGAAAAATTTGAACAAAATTCATAAGTTAAAATGACCAGTTCACTTTTAAGTGACAAAAAAATGTTTTCTCAAAATTGACCCTTTAAAATTTATCAAAATTAAATTCTTAAGGTTTCTATGCAAACAAGGCATTAGAGATTTCCATGAAATTCCTCGCTTTCCAAAACCGAGATCCCAATCAAACATTATGGCTTTCTAAAGTTTTCATTTCATTTGGCTTCAAAAATATTATAACTATCAAATTTAATTATTAAAATATTATTCCTTATTTCCTTTTCCACTTTTTGCCCAAAATTGCTAAAGGCATTACATCCCCAGCCACTCCGCCAACCCGTAAACCATCTTTTTTTGTCAAAAATAATCTAAGTTCAAAAAGGAAACTTTGGAAAAATTTCCCCACGGCCCTGCCACCCCATCCTTTTCTTTTGGAAGCATTTCCATGGAGTACGCGCGGCCCGCAACCTTAACTTAATATTTTCAATTTTTGGAAAAAATTCCTACTTTTCTCCATGGCCCCACATCCCCACTCTTGCCTTGAAAAGCACTTTCGTGGTGCACAAGGTCACATTCTAAAACTTAACCTTTTTAGTATTTTTGGAAAAATTATAAATGTTTCTCCGCTGGCTCCTCCCGCATGACCAATGATTGGCTGACACGTGGCTTCATGAGACGATGGTAGAGGAGTGGTTGATTTCTCAACCTTAACGTTTTAAAATTCTTTTGGTGAAAATTTAAAAGTTTCTCGCGCCGCCTTTCCACCCGCACCAATGAGAGCCTAACATGTGGCATCTTCCTCGCATGGGCGAAGGCACAGTTAATTTTAGCCTTTGTTATTTTTATCACAAAATTATTAAATTCTTAAGTTTCCCTGCAAGTCCATTTTCTCTACATGAATCAGGGCTTGACACATGGTGCCTTGGGTGACGGTGAAAGTGCGGATAATTTTGATCCCTTAACATTTTTTTGGGAAAAATAGCTAAATGTCTTATTTTTTTCTGGCAACCCGCCTTCCCTTTAGTTTGAAATTTTTTTGACACGTGTCCCTCATCGACTCACGCACATGTAGGTAAAATGCACCTTTGTCCCAAAAAGGAAAAAGCACTAAATTCCTTCCCGCTCCATTGGCCCACGTCTGGGAAAATTTTTCTCCTTGCTCCACCACTGTTTTTCTCCTCTGGGTGAAATTTCTCTCTAAAGCACACAAGCCGAGTTATGGAAAATGTTCCTCCCAGAGCCCGCAGCCCGCTCCTAGGAAAATTTTCATCCCAAGTTCCGTCGGCCCATAACTTGAGAAATATGAAGAGTTAGGAGGACTTCTTTATATCACCGGAAAGGTGAGGAAATTCCCTATCTAATGGGAATGGTTTTAGGAATATTTAATTGCATTAATCATGGAAAAATCAAATTGAATCCTTAACCGAGTTTAGGAGTGGGTAAGTAAGAATTTACTCTGATAATTATAAATATGTATTCTTTCCCCCATAATTAAACCTTGCTCTTTTCTTGGATCTTGTGGAATTAAATACCTTGGGTATTTAATTCTTTTTGTCCCTTAACCTTAAAATTTTAATTAGGGAATATTTAGTTTGAAATGACATTGTAATCACTAATTAAATTAATCCCTAAGGAGATTTGAGCTAGGTGTGAATTTATTACACTTATTGCTTTATAATGTGGAATTAGTAATTGTTATAATGGGAAAATTTATTAGTTTAATTTAATTGTCCTTGAGACTTTGGTTGTTAACACTTTTAAAAAAGAATTCCATAAATTTTCTAACTAAACCTAGGTTGTTCTTTGGTCTCAAGTGTGAGATTTTTAGGGCGTTATAGTACACGCACTCAACCACATTATTTATCTTGTAATAATAAATGTAAGAAAGTTGGTACATGATTTTCTAATAATAAATATTATTGACTAACATTTCAAATTTAATTTGTAAGAAGCTTAACACTTTTTATTATTGGTTCACGTAATGAGCTGATTTCAACACTTCTCATATGATAAAATCCACTATAAAACACCACTCAAGTCCTCCCATATACCACCTTGAATTCAAGTTGTGTCGGTTTGAACCCTTCCATTCCCTTTGATTCATATAACACTTTAACACCCCCTTCGCCACAAATGCTAGTTCATTGTTTCTCACCTTTTTTCTATGAATTTTCACCAAGATCGTCAAGCTCACTGGAAAGATACAATAAATGATAGACCTACAAAAACCTGAAAATGACATCAAATCTTAAAAATAAAGATGCAATATGAGGGTTCAAACTATCCTCACTATCACAACAATGAACTTACGACCGATCCATGTACTATATCTTAGACCTAATGTAGTTCTACGTGATTTTATTGGCAATAGGGATCCTAGGTTTCCCTTGCACTGATCACGTAAAGATAGCAAAAAATAGATAGATAAAATGCAAATGTGTGGGATGGAATTCATAACTTCTCCTTCCTATGCAGTGTGTATATGTGGAAAATCCACCCAAATGCAATCTCTTGAGATATGTAGATAGATATCCCTTGATAATAATTTCTCACCCCGATAATGGTATTTATGTTATGTTTATATAGGGATATTTTTCTCTAATTTCGACACTTATGACATGACATGCTAACTAGGACCTCATGATAGGTGTGGAAAAACCGAAATGGATGATTGCCAATGTACAAAATGAGATTAAGAACAAAGCGAGATAGGAGATCCCATATTGAATAGGAGCGTTTGAGGGCTATTGTCCAGAAAAAATGACAATAGAGGTATGAAAACTAACTAACAAGGATACATGTGACCGACCGAAAACATGTGTAGAAGAGAGAGAAGTGACACATGGTAATAATAAAAGACAACGAAAACAAGATGACTCGACTAGGTAGTGTGTCAACTATGAATACTTTTCTTACACAAGATCCATATATAAAACAACATACTTGGTGGTATAGTAATAGTAGTAAGTGTGTGATTTTGTGTCTACATTAACTTGCTTATATAGGGTTTTATAGGTATAGCTTTTATCATTGAGGAAAACCCATGAAGAAATTAATGATCCAGATAAAACATATCAAATTGAAATACTAAATTCTTACAGGATATGGATGAAAGTGCTATTTTTGGAAAAAATTGTTTAGTAGTTTTTTCCTTATTTGGTTTTTTCTCAAGGTAGGTTAGTGAGGAGTAAAATCTATGTGTACGATAATTATGACAAGTAAATTTTGAAACACCCACATAATGACACACTAAACAACACAGTAAAATGCAAGATAACTTTTTTTTTTGCTTGAAGATAATATGACACTACACGAGTTCTCAAGGGAATAGAACCAACTAATGACATGCTTTGTACAATCATGAACCCACACCGGAAACAAGTAAACATGAGGAACTCACTTAAGACACAATTATTCATCCACAATACACAATTTTATAGACAGGGTCTTCCCATAATAAGTTCCTTTAAGATCAATTTTTTTTGCTATAAGTATTCTTAAATTCTTAGCTTTTCCTAGAAGACTCATGTTAGGAGAATCTGAAATTCATGTTTAATTTGACAAGATTTCCCTTACCTTGTTAATGTTAATCTACATTGTAAACCGAATATAGAGTGCAAAGAGGTTGCTTCATTTACTTGATTGACTTATTCATTTATTAGGAGGACAATTAATTACTCAAGGCTCTTAACTTCATCAATTTGTTTACAAAATGCTATTTATAAACATACGTGTTTTACCATTTCAAGTGGTTATGCTTAACAGTACATTACTGTCTATATCTTGGATTCATCCTTAAGATCTTATTAGTTGTTAATCATGATTTCATTGGGGCTAAGAATCTATCCAGAAATATTAAAGGTTTCACTTAGACTTCACTTGAAGAGATTGACATAAGTATACAAATTACATTTTCAATACGGTGGGATAGATTGAAGAGTTTCTTAATCAAGTTCCTTCTACTTATTATAATCTTATTATCTTCCAAGATCTAATTGTTGATTTTACCTTAAGATCGTTTAAGAATTCACCATAAAAGGATAATGTTCACTAGTTTAGCTAGGGATAACAAGTTATATAATTTTTACTTTACAAAGGATGGTTTTCTCTTTGATCACTTATGTAATTAATTTTATCGAGTAGGTCACCTCTACATTAATTTATTTGTATATAAATTGTAGTTTAAGTTTTATAAGGGTTATCCAACACATTTTATTTTGCTTATAGGAACATTGTTACTATGTCTTAGAAGGATTTACAATTCAACATTTTATCTCAAGAGCAAAGTTTAACAATAGTCATTTGTGAAAAACAAAACAAGGTTACATCAATTCTTTCTAACACAACACACAACCCAAAGGGTCATACCAACTCTATGGAACCATCACTAGGGAACAAGAATGTAATAACATTGGTCATGCCACACAACTATTCTTAGGATTTATATAAAACATAGAATCACCCATAACCATGCGGTAATCAACTTTTATTTGTTCCATGATAACAAAACCAGCCAAAGTTTCAAAATTTACGACAACAAAACTCCACAGAACATTATACAACGACACAGGCCCTCTTCTAAAACTTCCCAAAGGACCCCTTTCCATAGTTTTACAACATAAAAAGTATCGTACGAAAGAGATTTATAACCAAGATTGATGAAGTGATTTACATGTCACTCCCTCATTTACCCGCAAGCCATTTGTAACAATTAATACCTTGAGTCAGTTTGTGAGAACTGAGCAAGATAAGACTACACAAAGCAACAAAAAGCTACTATCTAACAATATCAAGAAAGGAAGCATTCTATTCCAAGGATTCATTCAAATCTCTAAATACAACAACTCCTTAAGTTAATAAGGAAATTCCCATCATGTCAATCAAGGAGGAAAAACCTTGAACTTCAATTATGAACATTGTTTCAAAATAAGGAAAGTTTAACAATCATTTGAGAAGGGCCACTAGCCCTATAAACTAGAACAACCAACCTAGTGGAACATGGTTCCCATAAAAAAAAAAAAAATATTCATAAGGCTGAAAATTGATATTCAAACCAACAATCTAAACTTATCAAAGATACCACAAGAAAAAGGAAAATATACTCAATTTCTAAAAAAGACAAAATTGAACAATCAATCCAGGAGGCAACATGGAATTTAAGAGGTCAACACAAAAAGTTGGGTGTATTAAAATTTCAATCATGTAATAAGATAGATTACATGATTGAAATCTAATACTCGACCACCACTCAACATTGATTAAAAAGGGAAGCAAATAAACTGCTAGTTTCAAACATTGACTCCAAGGTACTCCACAATCATTCAGAAGAGGCCATTGCCCTTATAAGCTAGTAACAACAAGTGAGTGAAAAAGGGAATTTCGTTAAACAAGAAGCATTCAAAACATCATCCAAGTTTTATAACACTAAGGATTTACAAACCTCCACAATAAGTCTAAGGTTCGGTTTAATTAAAAGAATATTCTCTTTCTCAACACAAAATATTTTAAAGCATCCCTCGATAACAAAATCAAACCATTCTAACAAAGGTATTAACATATATTACTAAATGTCTTTATCCAACCAACACCTTCCATTATAAATTAATAAGATTTTCGATGCATAATTAGTTTTCCCCAAATGTTAATAAACTTCATATCAATTTCCATCGTGAACCATTAAGGTATTTAAATACATATAATCTGACCAATTAATTAACAGCATTAACATTATAAAAGAGAGAACAACGAGATAAAAAGTAGAATATGCCACCCAAATTCTTCCCGAAAGAGAACTAAGCTAAAGTAATTATAGTAATAATCGGTTACTCAAATTGTATAAGTGTAACATCGAACATAGGTGATTCAAAACTAGTTACGATTCAATCTTAGGAGGATAGTCAAGGTATCTCATAAGGAAGACTTTACAAGTCTAGGAGAAAGTCGATGATGAATGGGGATTAAACGTAACCAAATCCGAATATGTTTCACTTGACTTCTACATTCTAAAAGTTTCTAAACTAAATCTCCAACCCGATTTTACCCAAGTATTGGTCACTCCACCCCAACAACCCTTATTTCCTGGAATCAAATGGTTATCGAAAAGGGGTTTGAGAGTGAGTCATCAAAGTACAACATAAGGATGATACGCTCATGAAAACAAGAGGTACATAGATACCGTAGGTTTTCTTGCCCAACAAAAATTACTATCTAAAAACAACATAATAACCTTGATACTTAAAAAAAGAAAATCAGACAAAAAGGTCGAAGGTCGATCACTTGAGTAAGAAAACGTAACAAAAAGAAAAAAATACATCTTAGCTGACCACTTAACACTGGAAACTATAAAAAAACATGAATATTTCAAGAGGAAAGGAGGGATTTTCTCAAAAGGCGTCCAACCCACAACAAAGTAGAAGTGATAATAATTCCAGGAAAAGGGTGGTTCAATTTCGTGATATTTTTAAATCTAGCAAAAGTAGCAATGAATAGAATTATCTTGCATGTTTCTCCAGCTTCAGCAAGTAGCCAACACCACTCTCGGAGCCTGCGAAGCATTCTTCAGTCGAATCTCCATCCACATCCATGCTGATGCTAAAACCACTTCATTCTCACGTTGGACGGTAGTGATCCCCCAAAACCATGAGTTACATCTTCCCGAAGGGACAGAGGTCTCAAGGACTGCCATGACAGCAATAAAAACACAAAAATGTAAAAATAGAAAGGCCCGGGAACACGTGGGAGAAAAGGGGAAAATCCAAACCCCATAACCTCACAAACTAACACCCAGCCTACATAAAAAAGGTACAGTTAGAGCAAAGCAAGAGCATCCATTGGAGCACAAGGGAAACCATTTTTTCAAATAGCTGTGGAAGTGGGAGCATAAGAGGCCACACATGAAAAAAAAATGTGTAAGTAACCACAAGGTAGGTAACTTACTTTACAAAATCCTCAAGGAGATGAGGTCTCAGGGATGCCATGATTGTAGGGTAAGCATAAACAAAGTCTTAAAAAAAAGTCCCCCTTCACCCTAGGAAACCAACAGGTGACAAAACTTCCAATCGCCTTTTCTCAACATAAACACAGCTAGTGCCCAAAAGAAAGCTTGAAGTAGATTAGGACGTCCACCCAACAAAAGGGAAAAAAAAACTTTGTCCTCATTCCCATTGAACGCGCCCAAGGAGGAAATATTATGCAAAAATTATTGATAGGAATGATTTTAATGGACACTCTCCCCCAAACCAGTCTGAAAACTACTCTTTACTCACGTGGCTAGGATAAAACAACATACACAGGCACCAAGGAAAAAAATAGAGCAGAGTAGAAAGAATAAAATCAAACAAGTATGCGGCAACAGGGAAAAAATTAATGGTGAGGGGAAATATTAATTTCACCTAGGAAAGGCGTTCAACATCCACCAAACAAGGAGTAAAATAAAACATAAAATAATGTCTCCCATAAATTCATGCCAAGTATGCCAATTAAATGGCATAAAGAAAAGAAAGGGAGGTAGGCATCCCACTTCCAAGGCACCTCCATGCATCCACTTGCCAGAGACAAAGGAGAAAAGGAGTCCAAAGATCTCACGCCAAACAAGAATAAATTGCCATAAATTTCAAAGCTTGCGTGGAGCCAAGGGGGAAGAAGAACTGGAGGTTGGAGCTTCAAACACAAACACAAGACCATGACCAAACACGGTGCCATGATGGGGAAGAAATCCTCTTCATTTGCGTGAACCGAGGCTCAGTCTATGGAAGAGACCAACAAAACCATTAAAAATGCTTAACGATAATAATTAATGCTAACATTGATAACAATCGACAATAGAATAATAATAAAATTAATCATCGATCAACAATTAAAATAATAATATTATTATTATTATTATTATTATTATTATTTTATCAAAATAATTATTAACCATAGTGATACTGACCGATAGACAACTTGACAAAATAATGATAATAATCAAGGATCGACAATTTAAAAAAATTATTATTATATAGATATTACTTTTAGCTGGACACGCCCTAACAACACCAAATGACATACAAGCCACCCCTTTGGATTCGAGAGCATGATTTACCTTTAATAGTGTAATCGTAAAAGGGCGAGGCAAAGGCCCTCCACTAGAAGCATCTATAAGGAAATGGGGAGACTAGAATGAGGAGGAAGGATTCTAATCCTTCCTCTGCAACAAGGTTGAAGCCAACTAATAGTCAATGGAAACTCACACAAAACCATTCCACGCTTAGCAAAAGGTCAACGAAGCAGAACTAGGGTAACATCGAATGAGGCATTACATTCTCCTCTCCTTAAGAAAGCATCGTCCTCGATGCAACATAACACTGAAGAAAGGAAAGGAGGTAAGCAACAAGGAACAAATAAAGGTGAAAGTGCACCCTATGGTTAAAATTTTAGTTGATTAAAGCATGGCCAGGGGTAGCCTTAGAAACATTTTGGTAGAATTTTTAACTTTCAAGGTTATGTGAAGATTGACAGTTCCCTCTTATTCATTATTTAATTAGACTCTTTACAATTACATTATTCTTAATTTGAGGTTCTTTAAAATTTCATTATTAAAGAGTTTTAGTTTATTCATTCTTGTGGGTGTCCAACATGAACTGTTAATACAACACCCTACCAGGGTCATACAAGACACTACAGATTCACAAACATACAAGTACATACTTCAAGATGGTACCACACCATAAGAGATTAGTCAATTTACGGAAGGGAACATGTATGGACCACATAACATAGTACCTGTCACACAACTATGACTGAAAAATAATGCTCAAGAAAAGTATACTACAACAACCTAGGAATTTATACAGTCTCACAGATGAAGTTTTTCACATAACTCTGAAAATAGCTACATGTACATAGGGCCAACAAGCACATCAACACCATATCACAACATCATATAATAACACACTAAACAACACAAGAAAATGCAGGGATATTTTTTTTTGACTTTCTTGAAGATAATATGACACTACAAGAGTTCTCAAGGGAATACAACCAACTAATGACATGCTTTGTATAACACGGACCCACACCGGCAATAAGTAAACATGAGGCACTCACTTAAGACACAATTGTTCATCCACAATACACAATTTTACAAACATGGTCTTCCCACAGTAAGTTCCTTTAGGATCAATTATTTTTTGCTATAAGTATTCTTAAATTCTTAGCTTTTCCTAGAAGACTCATGTTAGGAGAATCTGAAATTCATGTTTCCTTTGACAAGATTTCCCTTACCTTGTTAACATTAATCTACATTGTAAACTGATTATAGGGTGGAAAGAGGTTGCTTCATTTACTTGATTAACTTATTCATTTGTTAGGAGGAAAATTAATTACTCAAGGCTCTTAACTTCATCAATTTGTTTACAACATCCTATTTATAAACATACATGTTTTACCATTTCAAGCGGTTATGCTTAACAATACATTACTGTCTATATCTTGGATTCATCCTTAAGTTCTTATTAGTTGTTAATCATGATTTCATTGGGGCTAAGAATCTATCCATAAATATTAAAGGTTTCACTTAGACTTCACTTTAAGAGATTGACGAAGTATACAAATTACATTTTCATCGGTGGGATAGATTGAAGATTTTCTTAATCAAGCTCCTTCTACTTATTATAATCTTATTATATTCCAAGATCTAATCATTGATCTTTACCTTAAGATCATTTAATAATTCACCATAAAAGGATAATGTTCACTAGTTTAGCTAGGGATAGCAAGTTATATAATTTTACTTTACAAAGGATAGTTTTCTCTTTGATCACTTATGGAATTGATTGTTATCAAGTAGGTCACCTCTACATTAATTTATTTGTATATAAATTTTAGTTTAACTTTTATAAGGGTTATCCAACCCATTTTATTTTTCTTATAGGCACATTGTTACTATGTCTTAGAAAGATTTACAACTCAACATTTTATCTCAAGAGCAAAGTTTAATAGTACTCATTTGTGAAAACAAAACAAGGTTACATCAATTCTTTCTAACATGACGCACAACCCAAAGGGACATACCAACTCTATGGAACCATGACTAGGGAACAAGAAAGTAATAACATTGGTCATGCCACACTACTATTCTTAGGATTTATATAAAACATAGAATCACCCATAACCATGCGGTAATCAACTTTTATTTGTTCCATGATAACAAAACAATCCAAAGTTTCAAAATTTACAACAACAAAACTCCACGAACAATAAACAATGACACGGGCCCTCTTCTAAAACTTCCCAAAGGACCCCTTTCCATATTTTTACAACATAAAAAGTATCGTATGAAATATCTTTATAACCAAGATTGATGAAGTGATTTACATGTCACTCCCTCATTTACCCGCAAGCCATCTGCAATAGTTAATAACCTAAGTCAGTTCGTGAGAACTGAGCAAGATAAGACTACACAAAGCAACAAAAAGCTACTATCTAACAATATCAAGAAAGGAAGTATTCTATTCTAAGGATTCGTTCAAAACTCTAAATACAACAACTCCTTAAGTTAATAAGGAAATTCCCATCATGTCAATTAAGGAGGAAAACCTTATACTTCAATTATGAACATTGTTTCAAAAGCAAGGAAAGTTTAACAATCATTTGAGAAGGGCCACTAGCCCTATAAACTAGAAACAACCAACCTAGTGGAACATGGTTCCCATCAAATAAAAATAAATAAAAAGTCATAAGACTAAACATTGATATTCAAACCAACAATCTAAACTTATCGAAAGATACCACAAGAAATAGGCTACTATACTAGATTTCTAAAAAGACAAAATTGAACAATCAATCCAGGAGGCAACACGGAATTCAGAGGTCAACACAAAAATTCGGGTGTATTAAAATTTCAATCATGTAATAAGATAGATTACATGATTGAAATCTAATACTCGACCACCACTCAACATTGATTAAAAGGGAAAGTAAATAAACTGCTAGTTTCAGCCATTGACTCCAAGATATTCCACAATCATTCAGGAAGAGGCCATTGCCCTTATAAGCTAGTAACAACAAGCGAGTGAAAAAGGGAATTTGGTTAAACCAAAAGCATGTAAAGCACCATCCAAGTTGTTATAACACTAAGGATTTATAAACCTCCACAATAAGTCTAAGGTTCGGTTTAATTAAAAGAATATTCTCTTTCTCAACACAAAATATTTTTAAAACATCTCTCGATAACAAAATCAAACTATTCTAACAAAGGTATTAACATATATTACTAAAATCGTTTATCTAACCAACATTTTCCATTATAAATTAATAATATTTTCGATTCATAAATAGTTTTCCCCCAATGTTAATAAACTTCACATCAATTTCCATCGTGAACCATTAAGGTATTTAAATACATATAATCTGACCAATTAATTAACAACATTAACATTATAAAAGAAAGAACAACAAGATAAAAAGTATAATATGCCACCCAAAGTCTTCCCGAAAGAGAAGTAAGCCAAAGTAATTCTAGTAATAATTGGGTGCTGAAATTGTACAAGTGTAACATCGAACATAGGTGATTCAAAACTAGTTACGGTTCAATCTTGAGGAGGATAGTCAAGGTATCTCATAAGGAAGACTTTACAAGTCTAGGAGAAAGTTTGATGATGAATGGGGATTAAACACAACCAGATCCAAATATGTTGCACTTGACTTCTACATTCTAAAAGTTTTTAAACCAAATCTCCAACCTGATTTAGCCCAAGTATTGGTCACTCCACCCCAACAACCCTTCTTTCCTAGAATCAAATGGTTATCGAAAATGGGTTTGAGAGTGAGTCATCAAAGTACAACATAAGGACGATACGCTCATGAAAACAAGAGGTACATAGATACTGTAGGCTTGCTTTCCCAACAGAAATTACTAGCTAAAAACAACATAATAACCTTGATACTTAAACAAAGAAAATCAGACAAAAAGGTCGAAGGTCGATCACTTGAGCAAGAAAACATAACAACCAAAGATGAGGAAGAAAAATACATCTTAGCTGACCACTTAACACTGGAAGCTATAAAAAAACACGAATATTTCAAGAGGAAAGGAGGGATTTTCTCGCAAGGCATCCAACCCACAACAAAGTAGCAGTGACAATAATTCCGGGAAAAGGGTGGTTCAATTTCATGATATTTTTAAATCTAGCAAAAGTAGCAATGAATAGAATTATCTTGCCTGTTTCTCCAGCTTCAAGAAGTAGCCAACACCACTCTCAGGCCTGCAACAACATTCTTTAGGTCGAATCTCCATCCACATCCATGCTTTGGCGCTAAAACACCACTCATTCTCACGTTGGACAGGTAGGGATCCCCCAAAACCATGAGTTACATCTTCCCAAGAGACAAAAAGGTATAAAGGACTCATGTCATGACAGCGAAAAACACAAAAATGTAAAAATGTAAAGGCACTCGGGAACACGTGGGAGAAAAGGGGAAAAGCCAAACCCCAAACCTTACAAACTAACCCCCACTGCATGAAAACAGGATAGTTAGAGCGGGAAAGAGCATCCATTGGAGCACAAGGGAAACCATTTTTTCAAAACAGTTGTGGAAGCAGGAGCATAAAAGGCCACACATGAAAACAAAAATGTGCAAGTAACCATAAGGCGAGATAACTTTGCTTTAAAAAATGGCTCAAGGAGATGAGGTCTCGGGATGCCATGATTACGGGGTAAGCACAAACAAAGTCTTCAAAAAAATAGTACCCCTTCATCCTAGGAAACCAACAGTGACAATAGAATAATAATAAAATTAATCGTCGGTCAACAATTAAAATAATAATAATAATATTACTATTATTATTATTATTATTTTTTGATCAAAATAATTATTAACCGTAGTGATCTTGACCGATAGATAGCTCAAAAAAATGATGTTAATAATCAAGGATCGACAATTAAAAAAATTTATTATTATTATTATTATATATATTACTTTTAGCTGAAAATGCCCTAACAACACCAAACGACATACAAGCCACCCCTTTGGATTCAAGATCATGATTTACCTTTTATAGCATAATCGTAAAAAGGGCTATGCGAAGGCCCTCCACTAGAAGCATCGACAAGGAAGCGGGGAGACCAGATGGGGAGGGAGGATGCTAATCATTCCTCTGCGACAAAGTCGAAGCCAACTAATAGTCAACGGAAGCACACACACAACCATTCCATGCTTAGCAACAGGTCAATGAAGCAGAACTAGGGTAACGTCAAATGGGCATTACAGATTCATTTGGACTATTTTAAGTTGTTATGTGAGCTAATGAGTAGTGAAATGGAGATAAAAACTCTTGCAATAAGACTTTGTATATAAAAACTAGGCTCATAATATGTGCACAAGACATATTTTTGGGAATAATTCAATATCCACATTATCAAGTAATAAATTGCTGGATTTAGGTGTCTACAAAATGTAACGTTTATGGTTATATAATTTTTTTACTAACTAGGTGTAGTTTTAGAAGGTGAAAATGGAAATGTGTACTCATATCGATAGGAAACCTATAAAATTGACGATAAACATAGAATTGTTTGTTGACCATACACTTACACTTTGGAAATTCTAGACCATGTACTTTGATTGAGACATACCCAATATTATTTTTCATATCCCTAATTTTTCATTCTAGTTACTTGGAAATTATTAAATTTTCTTATCGTAATTAGGCATCAATATCTAAAAACTTAAGAAAATTAAAATATGTTTTGGGGCATGCAATCATCTAGAGAATAGTGAAATCAACTTGAGTCATTTATTTATCCCTAAATATTGTAAAATATTGAAAATAAAATGTGTTAATGATTGGAGAAACTCTAATAACATCTCAAGAAATGTCTTTTGATGTATGCACATAAAGATTTAAACTTGTCTGCTTTAATTAATACTTGGTTTCTTTAGAATATGTGCAAATGCTCAATTTTATATTCCATTATAAAATGTCTTATGTTGGATATGTGTTGTAAATTTTGAATGATTTACACTCTTCACCATTCGCACTTTTGCAACCGTTGTATTTTAATTTCACTTTGATGATTTCTTATCGATGTTGCTTATTGATACAAGCACATGCATTAGGGTAAAATAAGAACTATTAAATGCATTATTGTATTATAATCAATTTAGTTAATGTAGCAAGTGAAATTTTATGTGTTGAGGTTTTTCCTAAAAATATTTTTATGATGAAAAAGGTTATGTAGTATGTGTGGATCCAATACTTTACATATGATATGATTTGAGCTTTTATTATAGTTATTCTCCTTCAAAAATTTATCGATATTTTATTTTAAAACTATTTGCTTCTCTTATTCTTAGATTATCTCGGATACAAATGAAATACAATACTCATTTACTTAGAGACAACTTGTAACCAATTTACATCTGTATTAATTAACAAATAAAAAAGAATGGAACAAAGAAAACAAGTATACTCTTATATATTAAAAATAATGTAATTTTCTATTTAAAGAATTTAATATTCACCCATTCAAAACACTTCTATATGGAAAATTATTTACTCCATGTGGAAAAAATTGAACCTCTCTTTTAACTATTGTTAAACAATCATATTATTCTCTTAGGGCCACTAACATATACAATATTAGTCACCTTGGGTGTATTTTCTATCCATATAAACAAAGGAAAACCACCTTTTTTTAATATATACAATATAAGTACTAGGAGTTACACAAGAAAAAGTTAATTTGCAAAATGATTGACATTTTTGCTTCGCCCATTAATGAAATTATGAATGGAAATCATCACTTCTCGTATGATAAAATGTATTGTAGAACACCACTCGAGTCCTCACATATATCACCTTGAATTCAAGTTGTGTCAGTTTGAACCCTCTCATTCCCTTCGATTCATACCACACTTCCTCATTCCCCTTCACCACAAATCCCTCCACGATCATCAATCATTACACGCATTGCTTCCATCCCGAACCGTGAAGCTCAATAGATACGACTTCCCCACACCATTCTCATGATCTCTGTGATGGAGCTCTCTTTCGACCGGTAGCTCCACTTGCTCTTTTCTCTCTGCGAACTACGTGGTGCGAACATCAATGTATATCTTACGTCTTGCAACATTGATTGGACCCACACATAACTCCAACAATACAATTAGATTTTACTAGTTTACAGATATCATGTTGTCTCTGGACAATGTATGAAAATCGAAAGTCGAAGGTGGAGCTATGGAGGACGTTGAAGTACCTTAAATTGTGGGTCGTTGATCAACCCATCACATGTCAAAGACACTGGTCTCCTTTTGCATTATAAAAAAACACTTTTTAGTGAAAAATTCCACAATTACAACATCATGTTGCACCCCTTTTGCCATTGTAAAAGACCTCTTGACAAAATTAATGTTTATTTTTAATTAAATTAATTGATTTAAAATAAAATTTATTTAATATTAAAAATATGTAAAATAAATAAAAATAATATATTCCAAATCAAAAACAATTGTACAAACTTTATTATAATATATACAAGTTAATTAGACAATTATAATGAGCATTCATTTATACGATAAAATTATATAATCTATTTTCAATTATTTTTAATACTAAGTAAGAAATATTTAAAAATATTTTTAAAAATATAATATATGAGATTTAAAAATAACTCTTGAAACATTCATTTAAAAAAATGGTTTTCTAATAATAAACATTATTTGACTAACACATCAAATTTAATAATAGATCTCCAACACCAAGTTGGTAGTCCTACTAAACGATGTTCTTTACCCTTTTTGTTTCCAAAATAATCTCGCATTACACATTTGATTGTCTAACATCCACTACTTATATATGCCTTTCAAATGTTTTAGATGGTTGATAGTGTCATCTAAGTAATGGCCACGTGATGGCTATGTCGTTCTCTTCCATTTTACATTAGTAGAACTTAATATATATTGAATGCTTGGTTTTATTTTATAGTTCTTATATTGTAAACTAGTATGATAAGACATTATAGACATGTAAGGAATCTAAACTATATTGATATTTTTATTATTATTTTTGCTAGCTAAATTTATTAGAAATAATATGTTGAAAATTCTGTTAAAGGTGTATTTTCCTAATTTAATTGTACTATTAACTAGGTAGGAAGGATGTATCATTGATGTGTATAACTTTCTTTTAGTTTGAAAAAAATACGATTTGAAAGAAAAGCATTTGGAATCAAATGATTTTTATTAAAATTGCCAAAGTTGTCATTGTTATGCCACGTAATGATCAGTGACATCTTGCTCCATCTAAATATTTTAAGATTGACACAAACCTATATATTTATTATAATTGTAACCTAATCAAAATAATTTAAAGAGGCAATAATTAATTGTTAAATTATTGTGCTTGATTTTGTGTTAATGACCCCAAAAAAATAAATAAACTACATGTAAAGTAAAGAATGAAAATGAAATAGAATGTAAATTATGTTAAAAAGTTTGTATGATCAAAGAGAAAGGAAAAAACTAAATAGAAGCGTGAAACATGGTTACAAAAGCTCTTTAACATATGCCTCTTTCCTTCAGTTCTGCGATAAATTAGTCTCCTTCCACCAATGTTTGCAGTCATACACAGTGCAGAAGGCTTCCAAACAAGTGAGAAGCAAAAGTATTCCAGCGGCCAAAAGAGTCATAATTTGCCATGACCCAAATATGTATTTTTTCACGTAGTCCATCATAGCCACGCTCCATCTCCTGTTATAATGTTGATTGACATCGGCTATAACTTGATCTAAATATTTAACTTTTGTTAATTTAACACATTTACCCATGCCGTTCCACAGGCTTGCCACTTTGCCGTCATTTTCCAGGCGATTGTAAATAATCCCACTGTTTCTCAGCACTCGAACATCTTCTTCGCTGTCAATGATTCCGTTCATGAAATCTGTGTAGCGAGTGAAGATGAACGCGCCAGGCGCCGCCGAAGCTTCGAACGCCACCAGATTTCTGAGAATCACCTCTGTGTTGGCATCCAACTTCAATTTGGGAAGATAAAGAGTTGCAGTCTTGTTGTCGAAGTGAATTGTGGTTAGGTCTCCGTCGGTGGGAACGAATTTTACTCCAGATGAATATAAATCCGCAACGCAAGGAATGGCGAGCTCGTCTCTCGTAGGAGGAGTTTCAACAGAGGATCCTTCTTCGTCTTTCCCTTCCTCATCTTTGTTGGCAGTGGAGGAGCCGAAGAGAAGAGTTAAGGGTCCCTTTAACGCGCGCAGAATTGGCAGATTTCCGAGCGTAGAGAGAAGACGCAAGGGCAACTTCATCAAAAACTGGAGCGCTTTGGCTTTAAAGAGACGCTGAAAAAGTGCCGTGAGACGTCGAACGGGGCCGACGTTTAATGAGGAGAGCACCTTCCATAGCGACTCGAATGCCCGAGTAATGAATGTTGTATTTGGCGGCGGCGCCTGTTCTTCCTCTTCTCCAGCTTTTGGACTGGTGTCGTCTGTATGCGGCGCAGGGACAAGAGGGTAATAGAGCGCTTCCAGTAGGTGACCCCTCTCTTGTATGCGAAGCCTTGAGGTCTCACACATCTTGAACATAAATGGCGACAATTCTTCACACGCAAGTGTTACCAGGTTGCGAAACCTTTCGTCCTCCAATTCTCCACAACCTGACTCCATCTCCAACAGCTTTAGCAAAAGGAATAGCGGCACCTGATTCTCGAGCATCATTAGATCTCTCATGATTCCGTTGTGGGTGGCGCTTCTGCCAGATGGATCTAAAACTTTGCCGAGTTGCTTCACTTGGGAAGAGGCTTCATCTGCCTGGTTCTGCTTGACCGAGTAGAACTCCAAGCATTCGAGGAGGAAGGAAGCGTCCAGAGCCATAAGCCATGCCAATGAGTCCTCGTTGTAGTCGAGGTATTTGTGATAACAGCTCCGGATTCGCCACTCGTACTTCTTCACCTCTTCACCGCAGATTCGAACTTGTGACCTGGGATCCGCTTCTGGAATCTCCGAGTAGCTGCGACTTTGTACCTCTCCATTTCGTACAGCTCTTGTCTCCAATGGTGGTACGGCCTGATTGAGACGGACTGCGGAACGTATGCTTGGGGTTTCACTGCCAATAACTCCTTTGGCACGTTGAAGACGCATATGCAAAACTCCTTTTCTTCCTCTTCCTCCGCGTTTACAGACAGACCCTCCCTAATTTGAATAACCCACCGATCCTGGTCTACCTTTACTTGAACTGCGTTCTTCGATTCCATGATAATAATGGAAGCTCACTTGGGATATTTGGATAGAATGGGAAACATGAGAAACCGGAGGGTCGTTTATGTACCTCGCACAGAAATTTGTATATATCAAGCTTCACATGGGTATGGATTTCCTCAATCAGACTTTGGGGCCATGTTTTACTATTTTATTCTCGCACATGTTTCTCCAAGATATTATATATTGTAAAATCTTCCCTCCGTTTTGTCACCTTCGCATGTGCTTTTATGTAAGCCGTGTTCATACAAAAACACACCTCAACTACAAAATCAAAACAGGCTGATACCAACGACGCTAAATTATTTTTTCCCGATTATTTATTAGTACCTGCCGACTGTCGGCAGATACTATTGTACCCGCCATTTCCCATTAATTTTGCTAATTTGGCTTTTAGTGGCATGTGATTTGTGCAAAGGCTAAGGTTGGGATATTGTTGTGAGAAATATGTCTTTGAAAATTATGGAGATGGTTTATTCCCATGTAATTTCATTACTTTGGAGGTATTGGTTGCATTGCGGGACCAACAAAATTCGTTTGTACTTATCGATTTTTTGAAAAAATATTTTAAAATTTGTAGTGCACACTTCCTATCGACATTTTTGATATTGATCATGACATTGTTGACTATATTATGGACATTATTATAGTTTTGATTTAGTATGGTGTTAGATGTCAGATCATGGATTATTGTTGACTCTGATTCATATATGATGCATGATGATTGTTAGAGACATTTTATATAGATGTTGACATATTGTTGGACATGGTTATATATATATTTATAGATGTTAGGACGTGTGATATTTGGATATATTGAGTAGACCAAGAAAATTAAATTTAAAATTGATGATTATATAGTTCTTGTGAAATTGTAAGTGATATTGTTGATTGTCTGGATGTTGTTTTGATTCATATATATATTGATGATTTTGAAATTATATTATATTCATTTAAATGTTCGATATGACCACAAGGTGAAGGAGGTATTTATGTTTTGCGATTAAAATATCACAACAAACATCGGGGATTGAGACCAACCACATTGGAATTCTAGATGAATTCAACAAGATCACTATAAGGCCGTGAAAACAAACTACTGGCAGCGACAACGACGACAACGCCGACGACGACGAGAACTTGCTTTCCGCAACATACAACCCGAAATTCTGACTATTTTTTTTTTTTTTTTTTCATATTATATATTTCCAAAAATATTCTCACTTATATACATACAATATTTTAAATAAACCGCTAATCACAATAGTTTGCCTCTCATTTCATTATTTTATTACTTCTTTACTTAGTGTTAGTGAAAGAGGCTATTAATATTTTTTTTTTTTTTTTAAGCAAAGTAGTGGTCCTTGTTGATTTATTTTATCTACAAGTTTTGTGACCTACTTGACCTTGATAATTATATAGCTTCAATCTTTTACTTTGTATTCCAATCGCAATACTAGAACTACATGATTATCACAATTCTACACACTCGAGATTTACTTCAATATTTGATGTGTTCATCTCTTCCTTAGTGGATAATTTCAAGCTTCATGCATGGTGATACTAGATTGAATATGGGTATTTGACCATTGACCTCATTTTCACTTTATAAACCATTGTATAAGAGGATATAGGTGACAAAGATAAATGCATATATTACAATTTTATTGATTTTTCTTTTGATATATTTTAATATATATTTGTAGAGATATGTTACAAAGGTAAACACATATATTTCCAAGTACCAATTGATACTCAAATATAAGACCTCCTATTTGAATGTTAGGGTTCTTTATTTGACAAGATATAGCATTCAAACTATGCTTAAATTTTTTTATGGTTGAGGGCGGTGGGTCGCTCAACAACCACCTGACAAAAAACTAAGACTTCATTCCTTTGATGTGCAAGCCACTCCAATCGGACGCATAATCGGGTTTGATGTCTTTAGTAACTTTGAGCCTTGTGTAGAAAATATATCCATCCACTAGAAGTGAACACTCGTGAGAGGTAAAGTTTTTTGAATTGATCATATTTTCTCAAGGTTTTTCCTTAAATAATGTGCAAAGAAGGATCTATTTATGTCCTTCACCAAAAAGGGTTACAAAAATTGGTCCTCTAACCCTGGTTGAAAGGCATAACCTAAAGTAGTTAGGATAGATCAAATCCTTTCATATGGTGCTATCCATTTCTTGAATGCCCGAGTGAAAAAGAGACATTTGAATCCCTTCCTCATTACAAAATGAAATACATCATGATTTGTATGACTCTAAGTATCTTATGAAGTCTTTGATGTTCCTCGGATTTCAAAGGGAGAATCAATTTGGATACCAACACTTAACATGGAAGTAATACATTTCAAAAATATAAATTTCAATCATATCAACACATCAAAATGAATAAAACACGTTTATCCTCCCGGATGACCTAACCGCTGACCATTCTTGGTCAATCATCGAGATAGGGCTACAAATTTTTTTGTTGTTTCTCATTTTGAAAGGTTTTGGGAGTGACATATAATCAAATCAACATTTCAAGTTTTGATTCGAATATCATGCCTCATAGATGTTGCCATTATAGTTTTTATGTTCATCGAACTATGCAATAACCATGAAAGACCATTTGAGGACCTCGAGGAAGGTAGGAAGGGAAAATTGTATCAAAAATCATATTATGGAACAACAATCAAGTGGAAAATTTGAAGGACAGGTATAATACAGTTTTACAATCAATGGTGTTACTTTTGTTCTAAAAATTAAGTCAAATTCAGGTACATTTTATTGAGATTATTCCCTTTTGCTTAAAGTGAAATACATTGTGTTGATTTTTTAAATTTCATTGAACATTACAATTACGAGAAAGATAATGTAAAAGGAAATAGAAAAAACATAATAGAAGTTATTTCATTTATTCATAAAGAAAGAGTATGGTCCCACACAATCCATGGGCAATGACTTATCAAGTACAAGCAGATACAAAAGGAAATACATATGCAGAAAACTATAAATGAATGAGAAGGGAGGAAACACATCATTTGTTGGAATGAGGTGGATTTCATTTCGTTTTCTTAGTTGGTAGTGGCATCATCCTCATTCCTTTCCCTTCAAGCATTAGAGAATCTTTAGAAAGGAAATAAAGGTCATTAGAGCTTTGAGTTTAATCCATCTCATGCACTCATCGTTTGAAGAATATGAATTTTCATTCATAAGTATAGTAAAATCAAATATTGAAAGAGATGCACGACATGAAGTTACAACAGGGATGAAAGTTATAGATTAAAATCATTAAGAAGCACTCATGGAAAAATTCAGAACCATATCATGAAAGGAAATCATAAAAATATCCAAATGAGAAGAGAGGCTTATATCCTCCACCATTTTCTAACTATTTCTCAATATGTAGATAAATTTAGTGAAAATAATACTTCATTTATGATTTAATCACATTTTAATAGAAAATGGAATCAGTACAGTTAGGATTATGTAAGAAGCAAAAATTTAAAAGGTAGAATACATAATTCTTTCATAAATCACATACAAATTATAGAATTCCTCAAAGACTTCAATTTGCAAATGCATTCATCTCTACTACACATCTATAGTGTCTCTTTTTGCATGGAATGGATACAAAGAATATGTATAGTTCAAGAGTGAAATCTTGAAAAGGAGTGTAGATTTAGTAAAGGAACAAACCCAACTTTAAATAAAGAATACAAATATAAGGGAATAGTTGACAATTTTCTAGAACTACGAATAAATATCTTTACACAATAAGTGAGATAAGTACATAAAACATCAAGCAATGAATATCAGGATTGAAGATCAACTCATTGTCATAAGGTAAGAACAAGTTACATCATGCTCACTAATACATCATTACAGTTTTGATAAAGAGAGACCGATTGTGATACAGATTCGAAATCATCAAGAAAAAGCAATTGCTAGTGTACATTCTTGAAAGGAATACAAATTTCGGAATAAAGAATCATCTTGCAACTAGTGTTAATAGTGTTTTTCGTCTTTACAAATTTAAAATAAAATGATAGTTATTCAAGGGTGAGATATTTTGAAATACACAGTAATCTAGATAGAAAAGACACAACCATACAAGTTTCAAGAAAGGTATGCATATTTAGGAGAAGGTTGCTGATTTTAGAAAATTACAGCCATGCAAGGAAAGACTAGAAGTGTTTTTCAAGGAGAGATAGTATGGTTTTACACACTTTAATACATATGAAATATGTGATAAAGTAGTGTAATACTACTGTGAATATAATAAATCCATCTTATCATATGGAATGAAGCTTATAGACCAATTTTAAGGAGGTACCAATCAAGAAAATCAATGTACATGAGCTTATGGAAGGAGAAGAATCTATAAACATAAGCGGAAACAATGAACATATTAGAGATCTCCAAAAATTTTGTGCATATTTGAATCTTCAGTCTCAATAAATAAAAATTTTAGAAAGAAATATGGAGCCCAAATATGTCAAATAAGATTTTTTTTTCTCAAAATCATAAATGAAAGATACAACTATATTTATAATCTAGAAAAGAAAAGAAAAGACTATAGATCTTTATCAAATTTTCTGGGTACTAAAAATGGCAGAGTAAACTCTTATCAAGCACATATCTATTTTAATCTCAAGGATAGAGCTTTAAAATATAAATATTCCAAGATACATATAGATTTTGAGCTAAAAAAATCCACATACATACCAGAATAGAGGGTTAATGACGGATAAGAAAACTCCAAAACCTCCCAACAATGACCGGCCTAGAAAAGCTAGAGTGAAAGTTTCGTAAATGCAAGGTTCAATATGTAAAATGGTTAATAATGAGCCAATGCCAAGATATAACGAACCCATAATATGATGGAAAATAATAATAAGGATAAAGCAATAAATCCATAGAGTGAATTGATGGTAGATCTGGGTCATAGATACAAAGAACATGAAACCATAGCCGATACAGACTTCAAGAAAAATAAAACCATGCAAAGGTTATTATCTGCCTTGAAAATCAATGGAAATTTGTGTATTATTTTTGGATATATTATCTCTATGAAGGGGATACAAGTTATGCATGCAGGATGGCTATTTCTAGCAATGCCTATTTTTGGCACCTTGAGATTGGATTTTGTATTTATACATTGCTTTTGTAAGAGCAAAAGAAGGATTAAATTTTTGCACACTTGTGATGCAAAAATAATTGTAATGTTAGACCTTTAATGTATTAAATACAGATTTATTCCTCCAATTTCATATTTTGCAATATATTACAATAGGTTAGAAGTGTGTTACATTAAATTTTTAAATTCCTTTGCATGCTAATAATCTCACAGCACATACATCAATTTGTGTTGATTTTTTTGTGAGTCACGTAAGTGTGTTTTCATTACCTTTTTGAGTGGAATATTTGTTAGACATTGGTTGTAGTGAAATTATCATTTATTTTATCATTCATCAAGCATTTTTGCAAGCTTAAGTCCCACAATATTTTGTGTATCACCCCTTTTACGCTTTCATATATTTCCAATTATTTCCTAACCATCAATCCAATAAATTTTAGTAGTTTTTATCTGATCCATCAAGGAAAATTCCCATACTATTGGAGGTTCTCCTCGGTTTGAGGCACCCACAGATCAAAGAGGATATCCCATTTTACTAGCCACACCAAATTCGAGATAGCCATCAAACACAATGGTACACTTGAACCATAAAACTAACTTGGGAGTTAAATCACCAATTTCCAAGATGACATAACATGGGAAGTTATTCTACATTTTGTAATTAATTTTAGATGACCTAACACGAAAGCCACCGTAAAAACATTGCGGTGACACAAATGGAGTTGGACAAATGATACGTCATTTCCTTTCCTATACGACTCCTATATGGGTTATCACGTTTAATCAAAATTGGATCCAAAATAAATAAAAAAATGATCAAAGATGTGGATAAAATTGGAGATATACTATAATTTTATACCTACACACTTCCTTTGGTGACATGATTCCAAAAGCATCATATTTTAACACATACACATGCACAATCAGGTTGGGAATTAATCACCCCTTTCCCATCACATCTCCATTAGCGAAACAATCACCCAATCTCTAATAATTCACTATTGACATCATCTATTTCTCTTAGTGCTTCTCATAAGGGTCGCATGTCTCTCGTCACACCATGTGGATAAACACACTTATCCATGGTTCAACATGCTATACATTCTCACTCTGCATGTACTTCTACTACACTCTTCACATACTTTAGCAACATGGGATTCTACGTACTTATCGGTATGAATATATATCTACTATATATTATCAATATTTCCCTTACCTACATAATGTGGGGAAAAATGTAGAAACAAAATCACACACTTAATACTATTATTATACCATCAACTAGGTTGTTTTCTATGGATCTTGCATAACAAATTTATACACTAATGACCCATTCCATAGTCCATCCATTTGTTTTGTTGTTTTTTTATTGTTGGTTGTCTTGCACTCTTATCACTCATACACATAGTTCTAGTCAGGTGCAAGAGGATCCCTTTTACATCGATAATCACTCATTTGTCATCACTTGTCTTTGGACACTAGTCCCTAGAGCTAGATAGTAATGCAAGATGCTCATGTCCATCCTAGGTGCCCTTGTCCTCTTTATGTTTGATCTTATTTTTAACATTTGAGGTTAGTATTTTCATTTTCCCTCTCATCTCCCGAGGTGCTAGACCGAATGTCGGGTCATCCATGTTGAAATTCGAACAAGAGATGCCTATATAAACATAACATATATACATTATATGGGGAACTATTATTATCAAGGGCTAGATATCTACATAGAGCAAGGGATTTCATTTGTTCCATTACTCTGCATATGATACACAGTGCATAGGAAGGGGATTCCGTTCTATTACATCAACACATTTTGAATTTTATCTTACTATTTCCTACTATCTTGGTATCATTGGTGTGCGGGAGATCTAGAACCACTATTACACACATAAGCACACAAAACTACATTGGATCTGAGATGTAGTGCGGTGCTTAGTTGTAAGTCTATTGTGGCGGTGAGAAAATTTGACACCTCATTACATCTTTTTTTTAGGATTTGATGTCTATTTGAGAGGTTTTTAGGTTTTTCCTTCATTGAAGGTTTGTGGGTTCTTAGATGAATCAAGTGCGACATATCCGTGATAAAAGGTGATCAAGTGTGAAACCCTCACGATCATATCATAACTAGGTTTTGACCGTTTTTTTAGACTAGGGCACCCACGGGTGGACCCGTCCATCTCCTGGAGCCCAAGTCTAGCCGATTCCACCTCTCGTTACATTTTTATGTGGTTCATTGTGATGATGTCGGTTCTTCTATTCCATCATATTTCTCGATCTAGTTTATTGTGAGCTAAGAAAGATCAACATTAGTGCCTAATACTTCTCATTGGTAAAATCAAATAAATTGTCTAGAATTCATCTTTCATTATGCATATCATTTATATAATAGCTGAACATTTAGATTCATATTTAAAATAATCATATTTTACTAAATCAATATCTATGAAAATTTTGGAATCATTTTCTTGATCTTGAAGTTTAGGAAGTCTATTTGTAAAAATCCACAGAACTGAAAACATTTCCGCATGAGACATGGATAAAAATGTTTTGAGTTAAACTAATTCCAATAAAGGCATGCCATATACATTTTCTAGTAGAATCACTAACCTCAATGTTAGGAAGGTTCCTTTTTAAAAAATGAATTTGGAAGATAGTACAATTCCTAGAATACTAACAAAAATATTTTCTCAAGATTTTATGTGGCTAGAAATATTTTTCATTATTATTTTAATGGAAAATGAAATAATCTTCCAACATTTGAAAATTCTCCCTAGAATAGATTATTTTTATATGCATGTGATGATCATATGTCTCGTATGATAAGACTATCGTGGGATTTTTGAGAAATTTTAGACTTAAAGAAAAGACAAAACATAAGAAAAATATAAATAAAATATGGGGGAAAAATTAAAAATGATAAAAATGCATAAGACTACTTGGATAACTCAAGATATATATAAATAAATAGTAGCCCTTTGTCACACATAAATATAAAAAACCAAATAAAAAATACATATATAGTGCGACACAAAAAAAAAATTAGTATGTTATTTGGAAATGAAAATGATTGATTTGTACCACTTAAGCATGAAATGTGAATGGATTACAAGAAAAATTTACCTATCCTTATCCACCTTATATGACTTGAATATATAATTATAATTCATATTAAAGTAGAAAAATATTTTTAATAACTAAATTGGTTTAATATTTGCAGGGCATATCATCAAGAATTTTACATAGTTGAGCACCAATTGCTTATCTTAAACCATCTATTTGGAAAAAACTATCCATTGATATAGGAATAATAGAATTGACCATGTATATCTAGTTAATATCGGTGGGATCATATCCAATAGGTCTACCTTAATAAAAAATTAAACTTATGAAAACCTAAAAATAAATGTAAATCACTTATTTACCTCACCTAGAACTTATCCAACAATCCCTAGAGATATCTTTATAAAATGTAATCCTAAATCACACTAAGCTCCCTAAACATCTTCAATGTTATAGCACAACCTAGTACCATCCCATACAAAGGTCTAATACCATCCAAAACGTGTCCAATATTCATTCTTCTCATTCTATAAACCTTAAAATTAAAGCCAAACTAAGTGTAATCAATTAAGGACCGTGTATCTCATTGCAAAATGATAAATCTCACAAATTAGTCTTACACACACACACACACACATGTATATGTGTGTGTGTGTGTACACACACACACACACACACACACACACACACACACACACACACACACACACACACACACACACACACACACACATATATATATGTACACACACACACACAAAGATATATATATTCACATAATAGGTAGAGAAATACACATGGTTAGTTCCTCTTTAGAGTAGTATTAATGTGGCTGGTGGAGTAATGCTTCAACCCAAACACTAACATTTTTGGAGGGGTTTCCTACGTGCGGATATGGTTTGAAAATATTTAACAACAACAATAGTATTTTGAAACTATGTGACACTTATTGTGTTAATGCAAACGTAATCACAAGGTATCACAACCACTCTTCTACATTTATACCTTTTTCTAAGAATTTTTGTTATGTAAATACTTGTTTGTGAGTCTTCCAAACTTCATGTACTAGTTCTAGATGCTAGATATATTACAAAGAATTCTACAAGATATTTTTAGGTATGCATGATTAATAGTTTGAGCATGTGTTCAAAATGAAAATATTTTTACCCATGTTAATAAATGTAATAATTTGTGTTAGATCATGTAGAAGGCTATAATTTTTCCACTATTGAGATATTATTCTTGATAATAGGTTGCACATTCGGGATATCAAGGTACACAAAATAACATGCAATACAAAAAAATTAATTCTAGAAAGTGTAATAATGTGTTACAAAGTAATACAAGTGCAGAAATAAAATAATAGTCATTCTAGTTAGTGTAAGAAAGAGTTATAATAGTAAACATTTGGTAGAGTGTAAAATTATAACATAAGACAATTACTAGTAAATTGATTCAAAGCAATGGTGTGTAAAAGATTCATATAAATACACATATTTACAAATATGTGACACTCATAGTGTCACATGTCAGTCACATTGGAGGCTCATAAGCCAAAAAAAGTAATTTAGTGTGTAAAAGTAAGAGAGGTATAGAGACAAAAACATGGGACACCCTTCATGTCGTAATAAATTTAAGGAACACAGGACACATATAATAAAAAATCAAGTAGACAAGATAACAAGTAAACATGCAATGGAATAACGGCACAAACAATAGTAAATTATCACATAGAACAAGATAAGTATTCAATAAACAAGGCACATGTTAGTGTTGTTATCTCAAATAATAACATATAAATAATATATTTAAATAATTATAATGAGGAAGTAGAGGATAATTTTACTCTTTGGAACAAAAACACACGAATAGTGTATTATATGCCATAACATATTGGTGTCATTAAAAGGGACTATGCTAACACCTTTCATCATCTATTAATTTTTATTTCCTACATCAAGGTCAAGATACATTTTTAATGCATGTGTAACGCTAATAAGGGAAATATGATATTTACTAAATGAACATGAAAACTAACATACATAAAGGAACTAACTAGCTAATCAAATTATGAATAGGTCATGAATTTGTATTTTTAAAAATATAATTTTTTATTTAATTTTGTGATTATTTGAGTTTTTGGTACTTATTTCAAAAAAATATGTTCTGAAAATGGGGTAGGCTAAGAAATAAAAAATAAGAGCCTCATGAGGATGTGGGTTAGGCCTAGAAGGTGGATTATAATATCTTGATGTTGTAGTAAATCAAAAATCGAAACAATATGTGAAAATAGTTAATATCAACACATAGAAGAGATAGTAATAGGCCAAGATTCCCTAATATTAAAAATACTTAGAAATAAACTAATACTCTTAGATTAGTGAAAAAAATAAAATACTATGGAGGGAACGGATAACTCCATTTGTTATCGCAGAATCACAACACCCTTAAGTTTACACAAGTGCATATACTTGAGCTCACGGTGTGATTGGATAACATGGGTACTATCTCCAAGTTGTGGGACTTGCTACTTGAGATAGACCTCTAGAGAAAGTTGGTTCTTGCTCCTAAACTACCTGCCACAATCTACTCTAATGCAGGTAAGACTATATTTCCTAATCTAACTTTCCAAGGGACCAAGGAGAGAGAATGCATGAAAATGAAATCCTACACTAAAGCGGTGATACACTAGAAAAGGAGGGGTGTGAGAGTAGTCTTCCAATGCGTGAGATACAGAAGAAAAGTGCACACTAGAAGGGGTGATGACAGTTCTCCACAATCTAGCAAAATGCATTTACAACAACATCTCAAACATACACAATGATAATGGATCCCTATAAGAGCATAAAAATAGACACAATATTCTTGTAATGAAGGTTGAAAGGGCAAGAAGAGTGCAAACAAACACAGTAGGGGAAGATGCATCCACAAACTTGTATTTTATTGCTTCATGATATGCACAATTCAATTTATTACAAGATAAGGGCCTGGATCACCGTGTAAGGAGTCCAATACAAGGGCCTCGTAGAACATTAGCTTCACAAATAAATTATTACATAGGTTTGCTATAACAAAAACTACCTCTCATTAAAATGAGACCAACACTCCAATTTATAGAAAAATGAGAAGAGAGAGAAGGGGAAAATGGAAATCCCAAAATACATCCTTCAACCACTTGTAAGATGCATTAAATGGATTGAAATTATTGTATGTTACTTGAAAAGGGATCCCCATATTGTCCTAGGTGATGCATCAAAGAAAGAATGATGACTATGCCTCTTAATTGCACTACCAATTACCAAATAAAACACTTCATCGTCATTAACCCGGCCACGTTTTATGGAAAATATCCATTGATTTATCATCAACTACCAAATTTATTAACTATTGTTCATTGGGATTGAAGAAAAGATTCCAACGGTACCAATATCATGTGATTTCATTGAGAAATGCAAAATTTATGGCCTTCTGAGTGCGAGAAGACCTTTTGGGTCTATCAGTGTTTTCTGTCATTTGATGGGAATGAGCATTAAATGACTAAATCTAAATATGTTTCTTATATTTAAATATATCTTCCTTCATCAAAATTAAGAAATCCAATTTTTGTGATGCAAAGGACATCGTGCTTGTTCAAAAATTCCAATTTTAAGAAAATAAGAGCTCGGAGTCAAAAGTTATGGCCATCCCAAGTTTGGGAGGTAAAACTTTGACTTTTCTCTTTGCTGTGGCTATTTTGGAAAAATCACGTCAGTGTGTCCCAGCTATCCTAAACACATTCATCCACATCGGTGGATTCAGGCCTCCTTTCCTTATGCATCTGCCATCGACCGCGCCATGAGGGTCGTTGACTTCTGCATCGGCCAACCCGCATCCACTTAGCTTGGCTCCTTGTGCGGCGATTTCACCTTTGTGCATCCCGCGCATACTTTTGTCCCGCATCGTCCCGGATGAAAATCTCCACACCACCCACAATAGAATGACTTGTGGAAAATCAGTTGATTCACGTCCCGCACGTAATTTTTTCTGACTTTCCCCAGGTGATGCGAAAACAAAAACTTCTAGTTTTGCTGATTTTCACTACCTATGGCCATTTCTACTTTACGTGTCCCACGCGTCCCTATGTCTCAACTATCCTACGGACTTCCTGGGACAAAAATGTCTGATTTAGCTGATTCCTTTGTATTTTGGCCCCAAAATTGGTACGATGAACCTTGGTATGACCTGTAACCTCTAGACCTGCAATGCATTAAAACAAGCCCGCGACTTCATTTTTCAGATTTTTTCAATTTTTTTGCTAACTTGTTGGATTTTTTTCTTGGATGGGGAAGTTAGAGAGATACCAAAGGAACCCCAAAACATGATTTTGGGCCTTGAATCAATTCTACTTACTCGAGGACTGAAGAATTTCGTACATATTATCAAAATTACCTTGAGGGGTGAATTTTGGATAACACCATCATCTCCCAATAGTAATTCCACTTTGATAGTGACACCAACAATATCCATACCATGTATAAGAATCAACTTATACCTCACATACTTCATAGTGATAACCATCTCGTTTATAAGCCGGATATTATTATTGTTGGAATGTTAAAACCCAATACTAATGTAGGATGATTCCTTACCCAATACACTAATTTTACAAGTAACCTATAAACATATAACTCCTAAGGGGATGTAAACCACATTTCAGCATCACCATCAACCCATATACATTGTCATATTATTAACTTAGGTACATAAAAATATTTTCCTCATCAACATGTTTTATCCGCATAAAATTAGAAGAAACCATATAATAAATGTGCTTCCAATAATTTCACACTTTAGTCCATGTTCAATCATCTAACGTCTCATTTTTTTAATCTTAGTGGGTTATAAATATTTTTAACTAGCTTTATAGTCAATTGTTCTACTCTTATTACTTCCATGTCCATATTTTTCCTCCTCCACTTATATGCATAACCATAATGATGCAGGATCATCCTTCATGATGCTTGGTGAAGAAGAATAACCAAGTTTGAATAAGCCTTCTCAAGGCATGGACACTATGCACTAGGTGTTTGAATAAGTTTCCCTCCAAAACCATGTTTATTGTTTATATTTGAATTTGTATGTAAAATATCATTATATGAGAGTAAAGGAAGATATGAGTTGTTATTATGCTTAGCCTATGCATGGGAGGAGGAGAATTAGGATGTTATAGGATATTGAGGGAATCATGTGTAAGCTATCATAACCATATAAGTTGGTAAAATAACTCTACCTATTCTAGCTTGTAAGTTGAGAAAATATATCAACAAGAGGATAGGATAAGTCTTATCTTAGAATAAAAGATTATGAAAATTAAAAGAATTTTTATTTGAGGATATAGTTTAAATATCTCCATAGGAAGAGGAGAGGGAAATATTTATCCTTCATGGAGTGAAGAAGCAAATATAAGAGGAGAATAATCTGTTTAAAATATGACATATGTAAGTGTGAAAACTTCATAAAGTCATGTGGAAGAAGATCAAATATTATAAATGCATGAATTTTTTGTTTCAATTGGCTTCTCAAGTGTATATATAATCACTTTCAATGGTATGAGTTCATGTTTTAATAATAATGTTCAGATTTTCATGATCTACTTCCAAACAACTTGTACTGTGTTGTTTGTTCATTGCTTCCTTAAAATAGGGGTTCAAACCAATCATGATAATTTTTATTCCCAACTCCAAATGATCTTAAATTTTGTGTGTAAGTCAAATATTTCATTATCAATACAATTTTTAATATTTTATAATAATGCGATGTATTTTTGAATTTATGAAGTATTTTCCTATTTGGTTTGAGAATGCATGAAAACTATTTGATATAATGTATGTCTAGGAAAACAATCATAACTTTCAAATGGATTAATTAAAATAGATTAAATTTGGAAAATATGATCCTTGTAGAGATTGCTAAAATCTCTCAAATGATTATAACAATTGGCATTGAAAAAAAAATATATATATATATATATATATATATATATGAAATAATTTATTTGTAGACTTCTTTCTCTTGAAAAACATTTTACATGATGAATATGGAGTATCCATTCTTTACTTTTCTATATTAGTGAAGGATATCAAAGAATTAATTAGAATGGAGGTTTTCAAATAGATAGAATATATTCAAGGTAAGCTTAAGTTCAAGGTAATATTTCTACAAAAGGTCCCATTGTGGATACTCTTGTGTTAGTGATCAATCTTGATGAGTTAGAAGGTAAGAAGCATGCAATCAGTAAATTAAGCTTCATAGAGGCATAGTGCACACCTATCCCATTTCAAAAAAATAATGTAAGAATGATGGAAGGATGTTTGAGTATAACATATGCAGGCTTGAGTGATTGACAAGGTTTGGAATGAGCCAAGATATGACTGTGGGTTAGTGAAATTAATCTTGCATGTTGATATGAGAATAAGATGAGCTAAGATTGGCATAACATTATTATTATTGTGACTCTATGTCACATAGTTATTTCTCCTGTATACCTTTGTATAACCATAGTGATTTTCCTCTAATGACCTACATATCCATATTGGGTGTTATGTTGATGAAACTTGCTATAGCTCAATTATTGTTTTCTCAAATGATTATGTCATTGTAAATATGTTATAACCTTAGTATCTGTCTTGTGTTTCTACTTTCTATTCCTATTCCACCTTTTTGAATTCTAACGACTTACCATCGTTACATTATGTATTGAGTAATGGAGTGTTATTGTATGGTTTAGAGGTTACCCCTCGAAGTGGTATTGGAGGTTGCCCCCTCGAAGTGGCGATGCTATTATTTGAGCATATTGTCATCATTTATCTATATTTTGGTGTTCTCTCATGTTATTCTGCTTTTTTGTATATGTTCTAATTTATACAAGTAATATCCTTACAAGTGGTATATGTATATGTTTTGCGAGATGTTATTGGTGTTTTATGTTTTTTCATAAATTTTCTTTTTAGTAAGTAAATTGTTGTACTTTTTAAAAACATTTATATTTTGGAAAGCTCTTGAAATTTAAGTTAGGGTTTCTTCTTTTTGTTTTTATCCATCTGCTGAAATATTGTAAGAATTAAAAACCCTAGTTTTGTGGATCATGGGGATGGTAGCTTTTTTTTAGAGATGGTAGGATTGATACTAAGAATGGTGGAACAAATTCAGGGATAAATTCTCTAAACCACCAGATATTTGGTTATTCAAGTTGTGGATTAGTTTCCCTACATAGATTTTCTTTTCTAAGTTAGAAAAGGAAAAGTCTAATTGGTCTTTGTAGGAATGGAACAAGTTTTCATGGACAGATGGGCAACAAAAGAAGAAGAAGACGAAGTAGAAGAAGAAGAAGAAAAATAAAAAGAAGAAGAATTAGAAGAAGAACATATTACTTGTGCTTAGCCTACATGGGAGGATGATAATTAGGTTGTTATATGATATTGATGGAATCATGTGTAAGCTATCATTACCACTTGTAAGGATATTACTTGTATAAATCGAACATATACAACAAAATAATATGAGAGAACACCAAAATATAGATAAATGATGACAATATTATCATATAATAGCCTTTCCACTTCAATGGGGCAACCTCGAATACCACTTCGAGGGGTAACCTCCAAACCATACAATAACACTCCAATACTCAATATGATCCTTAACTATAACCTTCTAACCCCTATATATACCATTCTAACCTATGGCCAATACTGAGGCCGACCTCCTAAGCATAATAAATCATAAATGAATGATATAATAAGATAAGGGGATGTGTGCCACATGTCGGCATCTCCATCAATACATATACATCATAACATTATATCCCATGTGAACCCATACATATAACTAAGGGGATGTGTGCCACATGTCGGCATCTCCATCAACCCATATACATTATAATATTATATCCCAAGGTACATAGCATTGCCTCCCTCTTTGACATGTTTCGTCCCTGAAACATAAGAAGAAGCCATATAATGAGTGTTCTTTAAATTATTGCACACTTGTCGCCAAGCTCGATCATCCAACCACCATATGAAATCCTATCATGTGTGTAATGACTTCATCATCAACATCTTCTTCTTCTTCTTCTTCTTCTTGATGTTGCTTCTACTTATGATTCTTCTTCTTCTACTTCTTCTTCTTTTTATTTTTCTTCTTCTTCTTCTGCTTCATCTTCTTCTTCTTTTGTTGCCCATCTATCCATGAAAACTTGTTCCATTTCCTACAAAGACCAATTAGAATTTTCCTTTTCTAACTTAGAAAAGAAAATCATGTAGACCAATAATCCAAAACTTTAATAACCAAATATCTGATGGTTTAGAGAATTTATCCCTGAATTTGTTCCACCATTCTCTAGCATTAATCTTGCCATCTCTAAAAAAAGCTACAATCCCCATGATCCACAAAACTAGGGTTTTCGGTATTCTAACAATATTTCGGATGAATAGAAACACAAAGAACAAACCTAACTGAAATTTCAAGAGCTTTCCAAAATATAAATGTTGCTAAAAGTACAAAAATTTACTTACTAAAAGCAAATTTATGAAAAAACATAAAACACCAATAACATCTACAAAATAGATCCAATGGAGCTGAATTTTTCAGATATTTGGACTTAGTGTGTTTCAAAAATTACTATACATAAATTGGGAAAAAAATTGATACCCTCTTCAGGGATATACGTGACACAAAAATTAGGGTTTTGCGCTAATTTTGGCCAAAATCACTGCTATAATACCACTTGTAAGGATATTATTTGTATAAATCAGAACATATATAGTAGAACAACATGAGAGAACACCAAAATATAGATAAATGATGACAATATGCTCATATAATAGCCTTGCCACTTTGAGGGGCAACCTCCAATACCACTTCGAGGGGTAACCTCCAAACCATACAATAACACTCCAATACTCATGTGTGGATTTCACTAACGCCTTGAGGTTTTGGTGCATAGCATTTGGTGTAATAATAATATGTAATGGTAAGGAGGGAAGGAATGTTATGCACCTAGGGAAAGGATGTTATGATGTATATGTATTGATGGAGATGCCGACATGTGGCACACATTCCCTTATCTTATTATATCATTCATTTATGATTTATTATGCTTAAGAGGTCGGCCTCGGTATTGGCCATAGGTTAGAATGGTATATATAGGGGTTAGATGGTTATAGTTAAGGATGATATTCAATATTAGAGTGTTATTTTATGGTTTGGAGGTTAGCTTCTCGAAGTGGTATTGGAGGTTGCCCCTCGAAGTTGAAAAGCTATTATATGAGCATATTTTCATCATTTATCTATATTTTGGTGTTCTCTCATGTTATTCTTCTGTATATGTTCTGATTTATACAAGTAATATCCTTACAAGTGGTATCAGAGCAGCGATTTCAGCCAAAATTAGGCTAAAAACCCTAATTTTTTGTTTCAAATATATCTTGAAGAGGGTATCGATTTTTTCCCAATTTTTTCATCATAATTTGGAAACACTCATTGAAAATAGATGAAAATTTAAGCTCCATTGGATCTGTTTTGCGGATGTTATTGGTGTTTTAGATATTTTCATAAATTCACTTTTCAGAAGAAAATTGTGGTATTTTTAGCAAAATTTATATTTTCGAAAAGCTCTTGAAATTTCAGTTAGGGTTTGTTCTTTGTGTTTTTATCCATCTACCAAAATATTTTCAGAATTCCAAACCCTAATCAAGATCACGGGGGATAACAAATTTTTATGGAAATGGTGAGATGGATGTTAAAGAATGTTGGATAAAATTTAAGAATATATATTTCTCATATTTAATGACAAGGAATAGGTTTTCACATTATCTTGGTGGTCTGCATGGATTTGGTTTTTGAGTTAAAAAATGACGGGAAGGATTGGTCTTGGGAGGAAATGGAATGAATTTTTATGGATAGATGGGACCACAAAGAGGAAGAAGAGTCAAAGGAAGATGATGGGGAAGAAATATATTGAAAAATAAAGAGAGAAATAAGATGAAGAGGAAGGTGAAGAAGATTCAAGGGAAGATGATGGTGCAACATATATTGAAGAATCAAACGCGAGAAGAAGTTGAAGAAGACTATGAAGAAGAGGAAGAAAAACAAAATATTGATGCGAGAAAGAAGATATTATAGCTCCCAAGAAGGAAGATACCATATTTCAGTTTCATGGATGCATTCAAAGGAATAAGATAATTGTTTCCATAAGCCCTAATAGCAAGTATAACTTCATCAACAAGGATATGGCTCAACATCTACATATTCAAGAAAGTAATATCAAAGAAGCTCAAGTGAATGGTAAGAAAATTCAAGTTTTTGAAGATTTAAAACTTACTATGGACAAATATACTTTACATTCAGATTTTTTTTTCCTTATATATGGATGGTTTGGATATTGTTCTTGGGTATCCTTGGTTAGAGACATTGGGGACAATTAATATTAATATGAAAAATAAGTTTATGAAGATTTGGTACAAAAATAAGAAGGTCACTTTACAGGATATCAGGCTTAATGGAAATCAAAGAAAAGTCAATATAGACCATGAGGATGATTTAGAATATGGATAAGAAGGGAATAAGGATGATTCAAAAGAGGAACATGAAGAAAAAGAAGGAAATGATGATTCATCTACTCAAGAGAAAAAGAAAATATCAAATGCAAAGGTGGAAGAAGAAAAGAAAGTTTAGAAACAGGTTGATAAGGTTGAGGATACTACAATTGCAGCATATGGAAATCCACGTCAACATGAGAGAAAAAAATCATGGAGATATCCCAGGGCACATCATATTTCCAACCAATATAGATATATAGGTAATTGGAGGAATAATCACTTTATTTATACAGGGGATCAATGGAGCAACAATTATGAAGCATGGAATCCTTATTATGGTTATACATGGAATCCTTATTATGGTTATGCATTGAATCCTTATGTTGGTTATGCATGGAATCCAAGGATGATAAACTATGGTCACGAATGGAATCAGAGTAGCACAATGGAATATGGATATTAGTTCAGATATGTATCATCTACCAGGATCACATATGGATGGATGATCGATCATGGCACAAAGTGTGTAAAAATTTACAACACACTCATTACATGGTTTCTTCTTATGTTTCGGGACGAAACATGTCAAGGAGGGAAGGAATGTTATGCACCTAGGGAAAGGATGTTATGATGTATATGTATTGATGGAGATGCCAACATGTGGCACACATCCCCTTATCTTATTATATCATTCATTTATGATTTATTATGCTTAGGAGGTCAGCCTCAGTATTGGCCATAGGTTAGAATGGTATATATAGGGGTTATAAGGTTGTAGTTAATCATCATATATTGAGTATTGGAATGTTATTATATGGTTTGGAGGTTACCCCCTCGAAGTGTGAAAAGCTATTATATGTGCATATTGTCATCATTTATCTATATTTTGGTGTTCTCTCATGTTATTCTTCTTGTTGATATGTTCTAATTTATACAAGTAAATATCCTTACAAGTGGTATCGAGTGACCACCTAGGTTCACGTCCCAATATGGGTAGCTAATTATGCGTCGGCATTGCAGTGTTTGCCCTGGGGCTCGTATAGGGTAGGGTGTGGTCCCGCTATATGGGCACAAATCTAGCCCGGGGTCCGGGCTACGAAGCATGGTGGGATGTTATGATCCTCATGTGTGGATTTCACTAATGCCTCGAGGTTTTGGTGTAATGGTTCGTTACATTTGGTATCAGAGCGACCACCCAGGTTCGAGTCCCGGCATGGGTAGCTACGCCGGCATTGCAGTGTTCACCCAGAGGCTCGTATAGGGCAGGTGGGGTCCTGCTATACGGGCGCAAATCTAGCTCGGGGTCTAGGCTATGGAAGTGTGGTGGGATGTTATGATCCTCATGTGTGGATTTCACTAATGCCTTGAGGTTTTGGTGTAACGGTTCATTATATTTGGTATCGTTGAGAAACTACTTGTGTTCAAATACCACTCGGTTGGTTACGCCATGTATGGCCGGGGCCCATGGGGTGCCTAAACATTGGTGAAGTGGGGCTCATGTATATGGGAGTGTGGCATTGCAAAAACCCCAAATTTCCTTAGAGCTCTACGAGCGTGGTGGGATGTTATGATCCTCCCGTGTGGATTTCACTAATGCCTCGAGGTATTGGTGTAGTGGTTCATTACATTTGGTATCATAGTGACCACCTGTGCTTTGAGTCCCGACACGGGTAGCTAATACGCCATTGCGGTGTTCACCAGAGGCTCATATAGGGTAGAGATAGGTCACTATACGGGAAAATATAGCCCCGAGTCAAAAACTACGGAAGTGTCATGGGATGTTATGATCCTCATGTGTGGATTTCACTAATGCCTTGAGGTTTTGGTGTAATGGTTTGTACCTAGGGATTATGTATTCGGTTCATTACATTTTTTCATAAATGCTATGCACCTAGGGAAAGGATGTTATGATGTATATGTATTGATGGAGATGACGACATGTGGCACACATCCCCTTATCTTATTATATCATTCATTTATGATTTATTATGCTTATGAGGTCGGCCTCGGTATTGGCCATAGGTTAGAATGGTATATATAGGGGTTAGATGGTTATAGTTAAGGATGATATTGAGTATTAGAGTGTTATTTTATGGTTTGAGGTTAGCTTCTTGAAGTGGTATTGGAGGTTGCCCCCTCGAAGTGGCAAATCTATTATATGAGCATATTTTCATCATTTATCTATATTTTGGTGTTCTCTCATGTTATTCTTCTATATGTTCTGATTTATACAAGTAATATCCTTACAAGTGGTATCGTAGAGAAAGCGATTTCAGCCAAAATTACGGTAAAAACCCTAATTTTGTGTTTCAAATATATCTTTAAAGGGTATCAATTTTTTTTCCCAAGTTTTGCATCATAATTTGGAAACAATCAAAGTCAAAATAGATGAAAATTTTAGCTCCATTGGATCTGTTTTTGGATGTTATTTGTGTTTTATATTTTTTCATAAATTCCTTTTCGAAGCAAATTATGATATTTTTAGCAAAATTTATATTTTCGAAAAGCTCTTGAAATTTCAGTTAGGGTTTGTTCTTTGTGTTTTTAACCATCTTGAAATATTTTCAAATTCCAAAACCCTAATCATGATCATGGGGATAACAAATTTTTATGGAAATGGCGAGATGGATGCTAAAGAAAGGTGGATAAAATTTAAGAATATATATTTCTCATATTTCATGAAAAGGAATAGATTTTCACATTATCTTGGTGGTCCTGCATGGATTGTGTTTTCTGAGATTAAAAATGTCGGGGAAGGATTGGTCTTGGGAGGAAATGGAACAAATTTTTATGGATAGATGGGACCACAAAGAGGAAGAAGAGTCAAAGGAAGATGATGCGGAAGAATATATTGAAGAATCAAGAGAGAAAGAATATGAAGAGGAAGGTGAAGAAGATTCAAGGGAAGATGATGGTGCACCATATATTTAAGATTCAAATGTAGAAGAAGTCGAAGAAGAGGAAGAAAAACAAGATATTTATGCGAGAAGAAGATATTATAGCTCCCAAGAAGGAAGATACCATATTTCAGTTTCATGGATGCATTCAAAGGAATAAAATAATTGTTTCCATAAACCCTAACAACAAGTTTAACTTCATCAACAAGGATATGGCTCAACATCTACATATTCAAGAAAGTAATATCAAAGAAGCTCAAGTGAATGGTAAGAAAATTCAAGTTTTTGAAGAATTAAAAACTTACTATGGACAAATATACTTTACATTCAGATTTTTTTTTCTTATATATGGATGGTTTGGATATTGTTCTTGGGTATCCTTGGTTGAGACATTGGGGACAATTAATATTAATACGAAAAATAAGTTTATGAAGGTTTGGTACAAAAAGAAGAAGGTCACTTTATAGGATATCAGGCTTAATGGAAATCAAAGAAAAGTCAATATAGACCATGAGGATGATTTAGAATATGGAGAAGAAGGGAATAAGGATGATTCAAAAGAGGAACATGAAGAAAAATAAGGAAATGATGATTCATCTACTCAAGAGAAAAAGAAAATATCAAATGCAAAGGTGGAAGAAGAAAAGAAAGTTCAGAAACAGGTTGATAAGGTTGAGGATACTACAACTGTAGCATATGGAAATCCACGTCAACATGAGAGAAAAAAATCATGGAGATATCCCAGGGCACATCATATTTCCAACCAATCTAGATATACAGGTAATTGGAGGAATAATCACTTTATTTATACAAGGGATCAATGGAGCAACAATTATGAAGCATGGAATCCTTATTATGGTTATACATGGAATCCTTATTATAGTTATGCATTGAATCCTTATGTTGGTTATGCATGGAATCCAAGGATGATAAACTATGGTCACAAATGGAATCGAGTAGCACAACTGGAATATGGATATTAGTTCAGATATGTATCATCTACCAAGATCACATATGGATGGATGATCGATCATGGCGCAATGTGTGTAAAAATTTACAACACACTCATTACATGGTTTCTTCTTATGTTTCAAGGACGAAACATGTCAAGGAGGAAGGAATGCTATGCACCTAGGAAAGGATGTTATGATGTACATGTATTGATTGAGATGTCGACATGTGGCACACATCCCCTTATCTTATTATATCATTCATTTATAATTTATTATGCTTAGGAGGTTGGCCTCAATATTGGCCATAGGTTATAATGGTATATATAGGGGTTAGAAGGTTATAGTTAATCATCATATTGAGTATTGGAGTGTTATTGTTTGGTTTGGAGGTTACCCCCTCGAAGTGGTATTGGAGGTTGCTCCTCGAAGTGGTAAAGCTCTTATATGAGCATATTCTCATCATTTATCTATATTTTGGTGTTCTCTCATATTATTTTGTTGTATATGTTCTGATTTATAAGTAATATCCTTACATATAACCTTAGTATCTGTCTTTTGTTTCTACTTTCCATTCCTATTCCACCTTTTTGAATTCTAATGACTTACCATCTATAATAGATGAATTGTTCTTGTCAGTTTATCTTCAAATGCTAATTGTTCCTTATTCTAAGTTCTTTTTATCATCTTCATATTAATCTTCATGATTAACTTTGACCTTTCTTTGTTATTTTCTAAGTTTGAAATCTTGCAAAGTGACCTTATTTCTCTTGTACCAAATCATAATGAATATCTTTTGGACATTAATATTAATCTTTTCCAAGGTATCCAATCAAATAAATATAAGAACCATATAAAAACAATATATTTCTAAATAATTGAAATGTGAATGTAATACATATTTATTCATAGATAGTTTAAAATATTCCAAAACTTGAATATTATTACTATCTATTCGATTTTTTTATATTTTGTGCTTGAAATAGATAGATTTTGGAAAACATCTATGTTGATGATGTTATAACATTTCTTATAGGATTTATGGAAATAATTAACTTTTTCATTTGACTACACCATAAAAATAAATAAAAATCAAAGATTCTTTTTTGAGATACATTTTCTAAAACCTTATCCTATACTTATTAATTTTTTATCCTCTATCTCTCCTTCTCCATCATCCATATTATCTTCATCATCAAAATACCTTATTTTCATTCTTAATATTCTTAATTATCCT
The DNA here is from genome assembly GCA_018340775.1 of Taxus wallichiana var. yunnanensis. Taxonomy (NCBI): domain Eukaryota; kingdom Viridiplantae; phylum Streptophyta; class Pinopsida; order Cupressales; family Taxaceae; genus Taxus; species Taxus wallichiana. The sequence goes on from CM031241.1 coordinate 286,929,488, forward strand.
TTGGTTCTTGTTCTTCCTCATCTTATTCATTTTAAGCTTCATCTACAACATCATCATTATTTTCATCATCATATTCTTGTTATTCTTATTTTGTATTTCACTAATAGAGCTTGTACTATTTCCTAGAAGACCAATTACGCATCTCTTTTTCCATCTAAGATAGTCAATTCCATGTTAAAACATGAAGCTAGACTGAAAATCATGGCTACTAAATGTTTTATGTTAGAAATATCTTCTAACACTTTAACCATTGTTCTCTCGGCATCAATATCACCCTCTCTAAAACAATATTCAAACTCATTGATTCATCCAAATTAAGGGTTTCAATAATATACTCATTTGAAAAATATATGGTGTACCAATTTAAGCCCGACATCAACCTCAAATTAAGAAATACCAAACATATCATATGTGAATTATATTTTTTTATTAATGGCAAATAGTTTTTAAGGGACTATATCCTATTACAAGGAAGGCTCAACAACCAGATAAAACATGATAAAAACATAAAAAGAGGATTAGAATCTAGATAATATAGAAATTCCAACAGTAACCAAAATAGTAGCTTACTAGGAGAAAGCAAAAACGGAAATAACTCGCAATTAAGCAACAAAAAAGCATACTATCTAAAACAGAGCAACAACTAAAATGAAACCAACCAGTCCAAGGGGTGTTATTTCTTGGAGGCCCTTTCAATCCTTGATTTGATTATTTGCAAAGAAGTGAACAGTGCTAGAGTGGTAGTGTGTGTTGGATCATTCACGTTCAACTTTGAGATAGCCTGATTTCTTTCCTTTTCAGTCCCCTAAATGGCTTCAGGGACCCCGCTCAACATAGAGATGCTTCTATCTGTTGTTCCAAAAATCACTAATGGCATTGAAACCTGGGAATACCATGATCATGTCTATCCTTAGCCGTCACCATCATATTGTCCAATGAGTTCAAATTTTTGTAGATATCGTCATTCGATCAATTTCAATACCCGCATCATCACTTAGCTTTCTTTTCCCCTCTACTTGGTTAATTGATGAAACTCTTTCTTGATATTCTAAACCTCATTTTCTAATAATTCCATTATGAGAAGAGTGTTATCCTTCTCATGATGTAAGGCATTATCCCGATCAACATTGTTAATGTGTAAAACATTTTGAACAAATTTCATTTCTTTGTTGCTCCTTAGAACACGAGATAGAGGGAGGAGAGGCCTCTTTGGTGATTTTAGGGTTCTTAGTTTTGCTATCTCTAGCCTTGGAAGATGTGGTTGGGTTTTTGATGGATCGGTGAGGATGGGAATGAGTGCGTCATTGGGAGAGATAGGAATAGTGGGGAATTTGGAGAGAAAGAGATTATGCGGGAGGAAGATGAGCTCTGGTAGAGGAGATGGCCCTAGTATGCTTACGGAATTTGAGAATGGAACGTTCTACATTATTCAAGAGGTAATGCGGGAAAACAATAACAAAGTGTCTCCTAAAGTTGTTAATATGTGATTATTTTATTTTATTTTTATAATTTAAAAATAACTATATATAAAAATGGGGTGGAAAAAATATAAATATAGAATCGTGATTAGGATTTTAGATAGAAGTATAAGGTAGAGGAGGCTTGGACCTCGCATATTTCTTAAAATATGAATTTATTTTTTTGGTATTATCTTAGTATAAAAGGTACTATACACCATAGGATAATTATGGAATAAAGAATCATAATGAGTAATACATGCACAAGGAGGCCTAGAAAGAAAATATGACATATAATAGTTACCAAATTACTCAAAACATGTATAGTGCAAGGAAACCTATTATTAATAAATAATAAAGGGAGATAATTATATGCCCCAAAGAATTTGATAAATGGTTAATTGTTAAACATCAAAATTCTACTAGATAGAGAACAACTAGCAAAAGGATATGTAATAAAATGCCTAGTATAAGTATGAGATGGAAAACCACTAGTAGAAGAATGTGAAATATAACCCTAAATATAAAAACAAGAGATCGGATATGATTCTTTTAATATTTGTAAGATCCCGATTGATACAAATGGGAAATTATTCTTATATAGTGATGAAACTAGTATGTTTTGGGGCCCATAGAGATTATCTAGGATTCAACATAATCATTGAATTAAATAGATATTTCATGAAAATGATAATATTTCAAAATTATTTTCTATTCACAATGTTCATTTCAAAATTTCATAAATAAAGTTCCCTGATATTCCCTATATCAAGATTAAACATTAGGAGAAGGACCTAAAAATGTCTAATCAACTCTAAATTCAATCGAGAGAATATAAAGCCAAGTCTCTAGAATTCTATGAAAATTCAAAGTATCAAGTATCAAGTTCCATATTTGAATTGCACCCCTATAGTTTCTTCATCACACTTTCACTTCAAATAGGTGGAGAGGCTTGATTCCTCTTTATATTAGTTCTATGGAAGTGTCATAAACATACCACATATCAAACTAGTGACTCATTTTTATAGGTAATTCCATTAGAACCATGTTTTCAATAGAGGATCATTATTTAAAATCAAATGCATGCACATCCATTATTATCATGAAAAATAAGAGAAAATAAAACATAATTGAAAGTCATAAAATTAAAACAAGAAGTGCATAACCTAATTACAAACAATAAAATTATCTTACGATATAGTAGATGAAGTTTTCTTGTCCTCCTAGGTGCTATTATTAGAAGGAAATTTTCAGGTGATGGCTTTCAATATGAGGCAAATAAGAACACTTCAATCTTTTTCCCAATATTTACACCAACATGAATCCAAAATAATCAGAAGGATAAGTGAACTCTAATCAATTCTACTTATCTAAATTATTTATTATACTTTAAAATATTAGTTTTAAATCCTTTCTATATTGTAATACTTTTTAGGGTTTACATCTCATCAAAATTGAAATTTAGGGCATAATAACTTTGCGAACTTGATTTTAATTAAAAAATACCCTTTTAACCCTTATTTCACCTATAAATAATTATTTGGTCATAATGATCATTATATCCGAACACTCTTAGCCATTAGGATTTTCAACTTCAACATAGTTTTAACATTATAATATATTAACTATCTCTTTAGCTTGTAACAAAATTAGTTCACCCAACAATATCATTGAATGCAAATCTCTAAATGATTCAAAATATGTGATAATCAGTTTGATCATTACTACATTTCACTCTTCTTATAAAATATTCAATATTAGGTAAGTCCCATTATCAATCAACTCTAATAATATCACATGTAACCTTTTTTCCTTCACTCCCCTCCATCTCAATATTCTACTAGCCACAACCCACCTCTCATATTGGGATCATTAGCCCATGCATTCAATACAATAGAAGAAAGGTATTTTTGTTAGATAATCCAACCTCGATCGCCCTCAATGGCTCAACCTTCTACTCCACTCACTTGAAAATATACTTAATGGAAAACATGTGACATATTGAATCACTTACGTAACTCCTAGGCTAATATTAAAATTTTCTATACACTAGAATCGTACATGAAATATCCGATGGAAATGGCAAAGGGGATATTTTGAAGGAGTCAAATTTGAGGGAGAGAAAGAATAACATAGGAAGAGGGGTGAAGATGAAGTGGAAATGTGAAAGTGGGAATGAAATAATTGCATGTCTCATACCATTTTGACGGCTCAAATTGGAAGACCCAAATAATACATGATATATGTGCTCCACTTTATCATTTTGATCTCATTCGCATCATTCATGTGAGTACCATTTGAGCTTAAAGGGGACAATGAAAATGGGGAAAATATACATAGGTTTCATGCTCAAAACTCAAACTCATTGCTTGCTTCTTGTAGCACTTTTTAGCTCTACTTTCCAGTTTCAATCTTGAGTAATTACATGAAAATGGGTGATAGTGAATTGATCAATGATAATTGAACCCCTCTAGCAGTTGGTCATATGAGTGAGAAAGTTGGAAATAAGGAGGGAATTGAAACCCTACTTATACACTTTATCATCTTGATCTTGGTAACATTATGCATGTGAGCAAATCGATCTTAAAGGGGTCAAATAATAAATGGGGAAAATCCAATAGGTTTTGTGAAGGGAAACAAGTGATGTAGGACCAATATTTATCAATAATTGAGCCCCTCTAGTGGTTGGTCATATGAGCAGAAGGTAGATTTTATCTTCCAATCGATCTTTACTTAAAAATAATATTTTTATGGCATCAAGGTTTTTGATTGGACAACGTTTAATTTTTTAGATGAGATAAATATACAAATGGAAAGTTGGAAATAAAAAGGTGAGAATTAAAAGATGAACATTTGAACAATGAATAGATGAAAAAATTGAACTGATAAGATCGAAGAGTCATTTATCATAAAAAAAATAAGGCAATTATTTGAGGTTTAGCTAATGGGTAAACTATTTATATAAGCACCATATTTGACTCTCTTGAAAAATTAGGATGGGTAAGATGATAAGAAAACAGAAATAGTCAATATTTTATCTCAATTGGACATTCGATCCAGTCGTCACTATATTTTCCCAAAACAAACATTTTACAACCTTTTATTCTCTACAACTAACAAAAAAAATAGTTTACCACTAAACAATTCAAGTTCTAACAAAGGTATATATGTTCCAAGAGTGATGCACTTAGTTAAAAGAAAGATACTAAATATTCAATAGTTCTCCAGATGAAAAATCAATATCAAAAAACAATAAAGGAGGAAAATTTGAATGTGAAAAGGAGGAAAATTTGAATTTGAGAAGGAGAATATTTTTAGAAAAGGATGATGGAGGAAGAAAAAAATGAGAAACAAATAAATTTGACTTCAAATACATGAGACATTCAAAATGGCATTTATGATCACCAATATATTATTAGCTCAATGAGGACTTATAAAATTTTTGAAAAGTGAGATGTTTGATAGATTTTTAGATTCATTATTTTTGATAAACCATCTGTTATACTTCACTATTTTTTTGTACAAAAAAATGTCACTATTAATCTTGACCACCACAACCATATAAACAATTTAATCATTATCTTCCAAACAAGGAAACAAATTTTTAATCATAAATTATTAAAAATGTATTATCTAACATATATTATATTAATATATGGAAATTGTGGTCCAAATGTCCTTTTTATGTCCATATTCATTACGTTGTGCATGAGCTAGGTTTTCATTGTTAATTGAGTCATATGTTTCTATTTGTAATTGGAAAAGGGTTTTTTTTTAAGTGATTTATCGAGTTATGAATCAAGTTTTAGGGGGCCATTCCCCACAAAATAAAAATTACTAAGAAACACAATAATAGGAATAGATAGTAGAATACTCTAGAGTAAAGTCTTAAAAACTACAATTGTCATCAGTGAAAACATAGTTAGTAAAGGGTCGTGTAAGAAAAATTAAGGGTCTAAAAACATGGGGTTCCACAAAGGAGAAGAAAAAAACCAGGATCCGAATAAATATAATTGCAAGAAATGCCTAATCTTCTCCCACTATGGGTGAGAAGGTCCTCGAAGGTCCATGGAGTGTTGTCCTGGACCATTGTATTTGTGCTCAATCGGTGTAGTCACTCCACCTATGAATTTCAATCCTTATGTTTAGTCGGTAAACTCATCTCTATAAAAAAAAATCGTACAGGGATAAGAAGGGAGGAGGATATGAATCATCCAATTATTGTCTGAGAGAAAGAACTAATTCCTTAGACTCCACCTCTAAAAAAAAAGTCTCTAAATACAAAATTTCCTCGCAATCTCCTCCTTAGAAACTCACAAAAAGTGGGGAGAAATGATAGAAAAATAAATGAATTTAATACTATATCTATATTTTTTATTTTACAAAAATAATCTAAATTTATTATTACCAGGTTTTCATCTTTAAACCTTACCAACAAAAGAACTTAAAATATATTAGAATTTTAATTAATTGTTTAAAAATTGAAGTAAATTTCGATTTAAATTATTTTAATCTTTGTTAGTATTGGCTTCTCTTTAATTGTTTTGAGACAAATAAACAAGCAAACCAAAAAAACATATTAAAAGAGATTAATCAAATACTCATAAATATGTTGTAATATTTCTATAAATTTTACGTCATTGACTACTTTACAAAATTATTGAATAAATTTAGACAACTATCAAATATTTCATGATTATATTCTATAAAAATGTTAGTTTAGACACTATTGAAATATTTTTCCTCAACATCATGTTATATTATATATTTACACCGAAAGGCATGTCTACATGGAGAAAGCCGGGAAGTCGACACTGATCGACTATCAACGGAGGAAAAAAACATGTTGATGAAGCACAACTCATGTAGAGCCGTCGATCTGCACCGGAGCCCGTACTTCCTCCCAAGCCACAACAAAAATGAAGGGCACCTGGGATTTTTGATAGACTTTATCAGAGCCATGTCCTCCCCATATTGTATTTATTATGTTGGTATGGTCAGCATGCTCTGCCAGTTGAAATGATTTCAAAAAACATAAAAATATTTATATACAGCTAACACGAAAATGGAACGTGTGTTGGATCAGAGTAGGGGATGAGAATGGAAGAAGCAATGCATAGCATGCTCCAGGTAGCCTCCGCCTTTCCTCCACCACCAGGTAACCTGCCAAATTTCATTCCATCTTTTCCTTCTTGTTTTGGTTTTGAATTTTATTTTTCCAAAAATCAATGGGGTTGATAAATAATCCCTATCCTCTAGAAAAAGAAAAGGAGATCCCCGCGATCCTCCAAGGATGACAACATTCTGGCATCTCAAACACGGCGTAAAATGAAGAAGATTTTTTTTTTTGTTTTTTCATTCTCAAACGAAAATGGGGAAAAACACATTTTTCAAAAACCCTCTCAAAATTTGCCTCAAAATCGACTTCCACATCATTTGCCTTGAGCATAGATTATCCCGCGACAGAGGTCCATGTTTCGCACAGGCACGGAGGATGCTGAGTCACTGACAACGGATAATGAGTCTGAATTTGAACCCACCGTTAACATTTAAAAAAATCCAGTGCATTATCAACAAGCAATTTAGAGCCCAATTAACAATGATCGCAATCAATGAAATCACAGGTCACTTAGACATTTTGTCAAACAATTTGCGTACATGCTGCAATCTAATTTGTAGTCTCCAAGATTTGCACCGCCATAAGCCTTTCACACTTATCATATGATTTTTTTGAAGTCTCTATGGCTCAAATAGCAAGCCAAATTACAGCACACTCAGAATTGATTGCAGTCCAGAGACCACAATTCGTAAACAAAAAATGAAGTTTCTTCAAGATGACCATTGTAACCTGACAAAATTGTTTCCACCAATTTGTTTGATTGATTTCTATGTTCATTTTGTCACATACTGGAAGGATGCTGATAGAGGTTGTTGAGTTTGGCTTCACTCCTGAATATTTTTCATATTTAGTAAATATGTCTATCCAGGTATTCATCGCTGTAATACTGGATTGGATCCACAATTAAAGAGTTTTCCACAGAGCTATGAACCATGTTCTGATCAGCTGTACATTACCCCTTTCATTATGAGTGCAAGTTTCCCTCTCCTAGTTAACTGTACAACAAATGAAGCTGAAAAGAAACCAGATCCCGATTGCCCTAGCTAAATCAGTATCATTACTGTATGTGGTGCCCTGTATCACTCCAAGGTAGCAGGTAAGATGTCCTGCAAGTTGAAGATTTTAAGATTGAGATGACTCCGCTGATACACATAATTGTCAATTGCAGAAGTGTACAGGAAACAAGTTGAATCATTAGACAAAATGTCATAATGATCTATCATTTCACGGAATAGTTGCTGGTTGTGAATTTAATGTTCATCTTGAAAAGCCTTAAGGTCTTTTTCATGATTTTCCTCACCAATTTGTGGTCACTAGACTGCAATCAAATCATGGGGTCTCGACATGGTCAGAATATCGATGGAGGAACAACACATGTCAATGAAGCATGACTCATGCGTAGCCATCGATCTGCACTAGAGCTTGTACTTCCTCCCAAGTCACAGCAAAAATGAAGGGCACTTGGTATTTTTGACAGAGTTTGTTAGAGTCGTGTCCTCCCCATATTGTATTTATTATGTTGGTATGATTGGCATGCTCTGCCACTTGAAATGATTTCAAAAAAAATATTTCTTTTGCGTGGCTTTGATTAAAGTTTCAGGAGCCAGGCTAGAACTGCAGAGTTTTAATATTAGCATATTGTTAATGTGGTTTTGGATGGTATTTCAGGTCCATGTGTTGCCAGAGAAATGCTTGGTAGATTGAAGTTTGGATTGGCGACATGGCTGCTAAAATGGTTGCCTCTATGGGTGGTGGATTTTCTCTGCTTTCAAACTCTAGCTCAGAACAAGTGCTGTAAAAAATCTTGTGCTCAACGATGTTCAAACTCTAGCATGAATAACAAAAGGGAGATCAAGGTATAAATAAATAATGGCCGATCGTAGGTATTGCTTTGATTTTTTTTTTTTTAAGCTATAAAAAGTAGTAAAATGGAATTTAATGGGTGCTATAAATTATCAACGGGTGTTCCTCCCAATAGAAAGGTTTACGTCTAGCGGAGCAAAATTTGTGGACAGGAAAGTGAAAGATTTCGATTCTATGATTCTTGCAACTGGATACAAAAGCAATGTTCCCTCTTGGCTTAAGGTAAAGAAAAACCCTTGTTGGCGGGATTCAAAATGGTGTTGCTCATTTACTTCTAAATCTGACCTCTCTATTTTTTTATATTAGTTCGGAATGTGACTTTTTCTCAGAAGACGGGTTCCCTTTCCCAACGGATGGAAGAAAAGGTTTGTTGAGCGCATCAATGGATGACACAAGGATCACAGAGGACATTGGTAGGTGCTGGAAAGTAGAAGAAAAGAAATTTGAAGGCCCTGCTCTACTCAAGTGAAAGAAAAAAGGCTCTTGCAGGCTTATTTTGTGATTTCAGAAGCGGGTGGATGGATTCCATGTATACTGCGCAACAAGACGAGCAACAAAGTGGGTTGAAACACAAAAAGAATCATCATATATTTGTACAATGCTTTTGACATGAAAATAGATAAAATCCACGTCTAAGCCAAATCCAAAGCCTGCTAATTTTGGAAGCCCACTAAAAAGAGGAGTCAATACTATATAAGTGACAACATGTTTTTGTAGAAGCAGAAGAGAGGAGATCTTGTGCCCCCAACACATTGCCAATTTTTGCATAGGCTTTTTGTTGCCTTGGCGCAGAAAAAAAATACAAAAAACCAAAACCAAAACCCCCTTTTTGCTTTAGTGTGTTTTGATGGGGTTGAGAGCTCCCAAGTGGGATGCTGATGATGATGATGCCTTTGTATAATAATATATTTACAAAAAAATATTTTTAAAAAGGCCATTCCATTCCATTCAAGTGTGTCGTGCCGTGGTGTTGGACTTGTGTAAGAAGTAGAGCATTGTCAATCACGACCACTTCAAGAAGTGCCATTATATGTGTCCCTGAGATTAATTTAGCGTTTTCAATCACACCCACTTCAAGAACTGGCATTATATGCCCGTGTGATAGTCTAGCATATTATCCGGAAAGAGTTTTTATTTGTTTAATTTATTGGTTTAAGGAAATAATTCACACTTTTCAATTACACCCACATCAAGATCTCCCATTATATCTATCCTTCCCATAGTCTAGCATGACAACCTATAGTAATTTGATGATTCATTTTTTTAAAGAATAATTCAGTCCTTTACTTCACATTCCCTCGCCCCATCAAGAACTGTGATATATTTTTAATGTGATAATTTTTCATCTGAGCTTATTGTAATTGCATAATATATTATTTAGTTATTTTCTATTTTGAATTAATTTAGTATTATCAATCACACCACATCAAGAACTACCATATATTTGTCTCTATGGTGTTAAGCATAAAAGGTCGCGCTTTGAAATAATTTGGTATTTTCAATCACACCCACATCAAGAACAACCCTTAGATGTGTCCCTCGGACAGTTAAGGATGATGTCATCCAATAATTTGATGATCCCGTGTCTTTTTTGTTTTTGAAATAATTCAATATTATCAATGACAACCGCATGAAGAAATACCATTATATTTTTTTATCTGGTAGTTTAACATAATAGTTTTCTTTAAGTACATTATTTTGTTTATTTTGAAATTATTCAGTATTATCCGCCTCAATAACTATTATTGTCCTTGCCCCTTTGTCAATTTGGAAATGTAGTCTTCTATCATTTGATAATGAACAATCACTACAGTCATTTCAAATTGGGTACATGCTAGAATTATAAGCCTTCTTCGGGTATATGAATTTCAGTTTTAGTTGGTGTTCTACCCAACAAAGTAGCTTTGCAAAAAAATCTTGGTGACCATGTGAATTTCTTCCCATCTGTTTATATCACTTTTAGTTGCGGTGAATACTTGAATTTACCCTGCTGGTTATGAGGGACTGATAACTGAGTACCATTGGAATAAGTTAAATTCATTTGATTCTTGGTTTGTTTAGAGCCTCTCACACGTATTTGTTCAGATTTTGTGTGTCGTAGACTATATAGTATAGGATGAGGCCATTTTATAAACTTGCAAGCCCTTAGTGAACTGTAATTGATCTTTGTTATATTCTACTACTCCAATAGGTGTGAAATGATCATATATAGAAATTGTGGCCTTGATGTATCATTTCCTTGTTAGTATAACCTAATCTCCAACAAATTCCACTCTAAAGATTGGCCCAAGAAGATTAGTATTACCATAAGGTTAATCTCGATCATCTCAGAGTGAATCTTTGGTTCAACTGCACTTTCTTATCACGAGAGAGTTATATGAGAAATTTGGAATTCTTATTTGTTTATAATGTACAATGGTTTTCTATGTTTATACTATACAATGGTTTTCTATATCCCTTTCAGAATTTTGGGAGTCTTGCTTTATTTATGAGAAACCAGTTACTTATAAGATCACCTTCTGAAATAGAAGTAACAACTGAATTTACTCCCTCATTGAATCAATCATGATTAGATTTTGACTCATGCTCAACTAGTTACGTCGAAAGAGATGTTCACTGGGGAAATCCCCCCTCCCTCTGACAAGTGACAAACCATCAACGATCATGATCAGTTGGTCAATAAAGTATGGAGACTCTCCGTCGTACATGTAGCATACATTTCCGTATAAAAATCTTGTTTGCACGTCATCATTGTTGAAGATATAAAACATGTGTCACATCTATTTTTTTCCCACGTGGAATTACAAGCACAATAAAACACAAAAATTCCATAAAATGTATAAAATTACAGAAAATTATATGGCATTTACAACTATGTTCACGTAAACACATCTTCCTGATTTTTGCAAATTATTATTTTAATCTCCATTTTGTGTATCGATCAAATTTGTTGACGATAGGTAAAGACAAAGCAGGTGGATGAAATGAATTTTTGTAAACAATGTCAATGATAGAGCTAGTAGCACCATTAACAAGACATATTTCAACCCACAAATTTGTGCAAAGCATGACTTTTTGGTTGATGCAGAGAAAAAGTTTGTGTTACAAAAGATCCATGATCAACCTATTATGAATCAATCTGCCTGGTGTTTTAAGAAAATGCTCTGAAATATGAGAGTAAAGGGGTTTCAACAATTTGGTTACGTAATGTTTCAGAGGTCCCGTCGCTCCATCTACAATTGATTTTCACCTAGTCCATATCTCATTTAATGTAAGTGGTTTCAACAACCTAGGATACATTAGTTGTATCAATATCGTTGAATAAAAGAATGGTGGGCCTTTCACAGGTGTTTCTGGGCACAATGCGGGTGTTGAAGAGGAAGGAAGATTTCTAGGTAGAGTTGGCCCATGTTAGGAAGGTTTGCAGAGTGAACTCCAAAATGCGGGGGACCTCAATTCTTTCGAATATTTACACGTAGTAGCCCCGCGAAATGGACATCGTCTAATTGAGCCACTTATCATAGAAAATGCTCTATTGTAGAATATTGTCTGGATCCATCTTGGTGGGCTTCATGAAGTGGCACAGTGGCACCATCGGGTATGCCGCTAGCAGCCCTCAACAGTTTCTGTGAATGTCGAACTACACACAAAAACACAATAGAAAATTTGGGAAAAATCAATTCAAATTTACAACTTTTTATTCGAAATACGACTTGCCATTTTTTTTAGATTAATTGTAGTTAAATTAGCATTATGATTTCAAATTTGTTCAAAAGATCATATTGTAATTGCCAATTTTTTAGTTTAAACTAAAGTTTCAAAAAACTAGATACTTCATATTTTTAATGTGGGATACTGATAGAGATATTATTTGTGCATGTTTTAATATTTTTAATTACACGTTGAAAGACGTATTCGCTGGGGAACGCCTCCTCCCATCTAACATGGAAAGAGACACACAAGGTTGAGATGATTTGATTGACGACGTACGGTCAGGCGTGAACCTTACACTTGGTGGTAAAATGGAAGGCATGACAAGTGATTTTTTGTGATGGCTTCATTTAGCGCAGTTCCCTTCACGTACTGATAACGTCTGTTTCACCTTGGTTAACGCATATTTCAGTGTGGTCAATGCCTTTATTTATATGTATGGTAGTTAACTCCTTTGGATTTGAAATAAAGTGCTTGTATTCTTATGCAAGGAAAGTGATAGGTTTGAAAGGCCGTTTAGGATGCTTTGTTGTCCATGTTCTGCTTTTGGTTTTAAAGAGTGCCTAGCTGGGGTGGTGGGTTTGGACATGTGGGTGTATTTTTCACATTCAACTTTTATTTTGTTGTTAAATATATGGAGAAACAAACAACAAATATGATACTTTTTAAGCCATATGATTCATATCATTTTTTTCAAACACAATGTTATCAATGTAAGGAATATCTATATCGAATGCCCTAAAAAACAAATCTAAAATGTGTACTAAATCTGCAAACCCGTATTTTCCTACATTAAACTTGTCCTATTAAGAAAATATTGATAATGACATACAACATGAGGATAAATCTAAAATATCTATATAACACATAATAAAAATTGTAAAACACCGGCAAAACTGACTAATAATAGGTTAATTATGGATCTTTTGCAACACAAAATTTTCTTTGCGTCTAACAAAAACTCGTGCTTTGGGTAAATTTGTGGATTGAAACATGTCTTGTTATTGGTCCTTTGAGCAGGTGTATTCATTTTAACAGTTTTGGCGATTGCACTTTGGGAATGAACTCAAGCTTCCCCTCCGACCCCATGCCCAGAAATTTCATGCCTTTCCAAATGATGAAAGGGGCGATGAACTTGCAAAAAATTAAATTAAGGAAAGAGAATCAAGAGTGAGCACTAAAGAAAATTACCTGAGCACTGTCACATCCAAGGCATGTTTAATGGCAAGCTCTAGGCATCTAATTTCTGAACATCCCAAAGCCGCCTCAAACCTAAGCACATGCAATTGTGGAAAGAGTAAAGAAGAAGAAGATGTTCGAGGTGGAGTGGTGAAATAGATTGAGAAGCATTCACAAGATGCAGAAGCAGTGTGTCATTAATGGACCGGTGATGGGAAAAAGTGATGTGATTTTTAAAGGTGAGGGAGTGTAAATTGGATCTCAAACTCTTTATGACACACTTCCCCTCTAGCCCGTCTGTGCTCATGATGTCGTTACCCTAAATAAATTTGAAGATGTATTTTTCATAAACTCCTTTTGGGTAGTTGTCGGACATGGTTTTTAGAATGTACTCATACTTTTGGGATCCTTGGTGACCACAAAAACAATTTTTCCATCCATGGAGGCTTAAAATGTAGTGTGCGATGCAGAAAAGAGGGCGAGAAAAAGGAGGAGAAGAAGCGTCCAAGTGATGTAAAGAAGAAAAACAAACCAAGAAATAAAGAAATCGTGCATTTTCCTAGCAACTACAAGTAATGATAGAAATTGATGATGAGTTGGACAACCACAAGCTTCAATTGTTAAAACCCCTTTACTCTATTATTCCCAGATCATTTGCTCAAAACACCGCATGAGACTGAATCATAATAGATTGATTATGGATCTTTTGAAACACAATATTTTTCTTTGCATTAACCAAAAATTCATGTTTTATGCAAATTTGTGGGTTGAAACATGTTTTGTTAATGGTGATGCTAGCTCTATCGTCAATATTATTTATGAAATTTCGTGTCGTCCACCTTCTTTGTCTTTACTCATCAAAACTTTTCAACATTACATGGTGCTTTATTGTATGCCTCGATTTCCTTTTCCAATCAGCATTATTTATGGATTACTTTATGTATACAAGAATATGATTGGTGCAAAGTACTATCTAAAGGGCTAGGATAAATATTACAGTCCATTGAATGTGATTTACACGCTGTACTTCCTCTCACCATGTGACCGCAACGGCCATGGAATCCACACCTCATCAATCATGCCGAGAGGAAGGTAAATGACACATCACACAACTAAGACCACATCGAGACTTGATTTTTTTTTCTAGCTATGGTTTTGGGTGAGCCACCTCTATCTTCTAAGCTCTACACCAAGTTATTACATTGGTAGGCGAGTTAAACCATGAATTGATTCTAAGTGAGACCTTCGACCACCGAGCTGGTTGGTTCTTTAAAAGAGTTGAAGGGTTATTGTAGCTCATATGGAGCTATTTGAGAGAACTAATTCTTGTAAAATTAAACATCTGAGCCCATTACCGACTCCTCTGTACTAGATCAATCTTCCACCCATCCTACTCAATGGACGAGATGTTCGTAACTGGATCGCTTTTTGTGAAGACCTCGAACCGTGTAGCCATTCAAGTTCCCACAAGTTGGGTGAAAAATTGTCATAGACGAGGTTAGATGTTTATCATAAGTAAGAAATATTTTGATACATACAATTAACATTTAATGTTTATGCCATGTCTAGTGCAATCGCTACTACTACAATGTTGAGGGGAAATAAGTTTATGATTGTTCAAAGCATTGTTCGAATTATTTACAATTCTTATAAGCTTATGCACATGGAATGAAACAAAACACATATTTTAAGTTGTGGATGTGGCCATCATAAAGAAGAGTGTGGGTGAAAATGATTTAAATGGAAAGTGGAAATAGGGATTTAAAGTTGTGGATATGGCGCACAAAAAAAAAGAGCATGGGTGAAGTGGGGACATGGATTTAAATGGAAAGTGCATCTTGGTTAAATTTGACCTGTCCACTCCACCACCACAAGTGGAATTTTGAGGTTAAAGAAGTTTATCATTGTTTGGGATGATTATTAAATTATTTATAAGCCATGTACACAACCATATTAAAAGAGAAACAAGGATTTTAATTTATGGATGTGGTAAGCAAAAAGAAGAGCATGAATAAAATCGGGGGAAAAGATTTAAATGGAAATTGGAAATAGGTATTTTAAATTGTGTATATGGGTGTGTGTGAAATTGTGGATATGGGCGTGTGGTGTAGTACCCCCTACCTGACAACACACCATTGCAAGGGGGAGACCGACATATCCTACCAGCCTTTTTAGACATGTAATTTCCTTGTAGAATAATACATTTACTTTTTTCAAAATCCAAAGGCCCTATCCATGAAGAAACCCAATTTAACGTGGTAAATTTAGCAGTGATTGGATAGTTTCAGCAAGAGTAGAGTTTGAGAATCTCAAAATTTAAATAAATAAATAGAATGTTATGTCGAACTGTTCTAAAGTAAGATACATGTAATATCCATCCTTGAATCAATATTTATGAGTTAAATTTATCCTCCATGCTAAGAGAAATATAAACCAGATTCTCTCCTCATTTTACTATACACAAATTGATTGGTCTAAATCTAAATCTGCATTTGAAGTTATTTCAAAGTCTCTTAGAGGAAAGATACTATTGATGCCAATATTTTTGGTTGTATGCTGAAGAACAAGAAGAACAATATTGAGGCTAAGGAGGTGCCCGATCTAGGCATATCACCTAGCTGCATCAATTTCACCTATTCTGAGCAACTGTGCTACTTGCGTTATAACTGTCGTTACTGAGCAACTATGCTTCGTGCGCTATAACTTTCACGGCTACCACTTCATATTTCCTACTCTTTATATTTTATTTGAAGCCGTTATATTTATTAAGACAATGAAAGTTCCCTTTTCCTACTATTCCACGTGTTTCTGTGAAAGATTTCTCCTCTCCATTCCACCTCATGGAACCCTATATTTGTCCTTTTTCAGTCTCCTCTATTGGGTGCTCCATTTAACTTGGTTAGATTACACATTCCAACACAACTATTATGGAGGTGCATAGTTTAAGTGAAGCCACAAAGTATCTTAACAAGTTTACCACTAATCAACCCTAACCAATGTCTTGATTAAATGAGTTGGACACTACAACAAACAAGCTCTTTTTACCACAATTATTCTACAAAATTTCAACAATTTAAGAGAATTGTAGAATATTTGTGGCATCTCTACAATGATTCAATAATTTATATTTTAGGTTATGTAAATGTTCCACAATTTTGACATACTTGTACAAAATTGTAGAAAACCCTCATTTCTAAACATCCGTTGTGGAAAATCACCATTTTTTTAATTTTTAAAAATATAAATTAAATAATATGTACAACATTTATATATTTTAGGAATAAATTTTAAAATTCATATATTATATTAATAATATGTAGGGATGCCACATTAAATAGTGCAGAGTGTTATATAAAACAATTTTTTTTTTAGATATGACAACAAATGGAATTAAGGCTCCTGTGGCCAAACAATGAAAGATACAATGAGAAAAACCCAAAAAATTCAACTGAGTATAGACATAAAGGAGGATCAACACTTTGAAAGAGAGTTAAATATACTTAACTCAAAAAAGGACTAGGCCCATAAAAGATGAATGAGGAACAAACAAAATCTTCTCCAAGATGGCAAATATTCCATGAACAAATACCACTTAACCCTTATGGGTAGAGAGATTTGTGTGCCACCTCTCTTCTTGATTGAAACGCACCCTAAAGTCGCTAGCTTAATGTATGATTTGTATTTCTCTCCCTCCCAAAAATCCAAAACCTTGAGGGAATCTAGATTTAAAAGAGCCTTAGACTTTTGGGGCTTTAAATTAACCTCCTTTTTGAACTCCATAACCACCTCCAACTTACCCAATGAGGTATCCTGGCATAGCCAAATTTGAAATAACAGGTTTGGTGTTATCATATTTGTTATGAGACTTCAACGCTCTATTATGCCTTTCGTAATACACCCATCGCTCCTCCTCATACGAGACCTCTCTTTCAAGGATAATCTCTATCGAATCAGTGGTCCAACGCGATAGTAGACTCAAGAATCCTTTGACATGTAGCTTCAGCCTCATCCTCATCATCCATTACTTTAGGAGAATCATCGTCCTCACTACTTCCTTCCAAATTATCTATCGATCGCTCCTATGAATGACCTAGGGAAACAGGATAGCCAAGTGCACCAACTCCACCCTGGCCGCGATCACATCAATAACAAAGTCCAACTCACTATTTTTTTAATCAGAGCCCTTAGGGGACATGGTAACAAGGATAGAAGTCACATCTTGGCACAAGTAGATGATTTCAAACACCAATCCCAAGTCGTATCCTTGCAAGAAAAAGAGTCGTGTCTTGCAGATCTACACTTAACACAAAACACATGGGATTGATCATATTGTATCTCTTGTTCCAAGGCTCCATGGGACGAAAAGAGGAGAATGAAAGAAGGAAGCTTTTCCATGGAGGAACATTGACACAGAATCTAGCGGATATCATCCTCATCCTGGCCAGAGTCATTGGATCAATGACCAACAAATCTCCAATGGCTCTAGCAATCCCTTGCAACACTTCAACTTCCCAAAACTCAAGGGCCAAGTCAGGAAGCCTCACCTAGACAGGTAAGCATTGGGTTTAAAAATTTTCATGTCCAACCCAGGTCTCCATCTGGCCCGGATGTAGCATCATCTTCTCTTAGAGCGAGGGTCCACCATTGATGGCAAATACCACAAAACTAGATATTTAGACTTTTAGACATAAAAAAATGTAGGAAACTTATAAAATTAATAAAATTATTTGGATGTTCCAAAACTTAATTTTGATTAAAAAATTGTAGGAAACTTATATTTGTAAATATTTAAAAGAAACTATTTGTTTTGAAAAATAACTAAATTTAATAATGGTTGCATTTTATTGCTTTTGATTGTAAACTTATTACTTTATTTAATAATATCGTATATTAATGACTTTCAAATATATCTATATATAGATAATGACACACACCTAGTCATATTATATATTAAAAAAAAAAACTCTACTTTATTATATAATTTAAAATATGTATGTGATTTAATATCAACTACCATATAGAACTTTTAATTATATTTATTATTTAATATTATATTAATATTTCAAATGTAGAATTATTCAATACCTATTTTTCCCTTTTTTAAGATTCAAATTTACTATATATCAAATGTTTAAAATCTATACCCAAAATATAATATTTAAATCCTATTTATTAACCATTTTATTTCTAAAAATTAGTGAAAAAACTATATGCCACAATCTTAACTTGATTTTTGTATAAATTTTGAAATTTTTAAATTCCTTATTTTTAATAATCACATCACTACGATTTCATAGTGTTAAATAACATCCATCCCTTCAAAATGTTTTCCACAATTTTATACAAATTAACAAATGATAAAAAGGAGAACATGTAATAAAAACTAAGGTATGGGAAAAGAAAATATTGATAAAATAGTAACTTTATAGAATAAATTTTAATTATATTGTAGATGATCCATATTATAGAACTTATTAGATTCATGTATATTTATGTTGAACACTACAGGTATAGATTGTCATGGTTAGTTGTGATTTGGTCCCTAAAATATTGGAAGGCTCTTAAATCTTGAATCATTAAGCCTTATTTTAAGGATTTCTATTCGAGGTGATAAGATTCATTCTAAGAAATAAAAATTTTAACTATATTTATTTTACACAAAATCCATAATTTAAGAGAATTGTGGAATATTTGTAGCATATCTACAATGGCTTCATTGTTTAATTTTAGATTGTGTAGATGCTCCATAATTAGTTATATAAATATTAATTTTGTAGAAAACCAACATCTTCAAATGTTTTTTTAATGAAAATCTTCATTTTTAAAGAGATATAAATATTATGTAATATATAACACATTCTCAATAAAATTTAAAATAACAAATATAACAATAGAATAATATAGAAATTCCACACTAACCCTTAAAATAAAATAACCTACTAATATAGACAAAAATAATTTAAAAATATAACTATGAAATTTACACTTATTCACACACACATATAATATTTTTTTATTAATTACGTAATATAATATATCAATAATATATGAAAGTAATTCTTTCTTCCCATTCATAATGATTAATTAATTTTTTTAAAAAATTCATTTTATTCTTTTAAGAACAATATGTAGTTATCCAATAAATATTTGTTATTGTTAGGAAATTAGTGCTCACATTATTTTTGTAATAGTTAAATGCATATTCATATATTACATTAGTAAGTTTGTGTGTTAGTATGATATTAATATTGATATATTAATATCATATTTATGTGAGAAAAATAAAAGTTTGCAATATTTTTAATATGAATTATTAATCAATTCATTATTAATAATATAGGATAATGTGTATTAGTTGTGAGTTTGTTAAATAAACAACTCATGTAGCTATTTAGGAGTTGTAAGAGATTGTTGGGTTTGGGAGTGATTATAGGAGAGATATGTGAGGATACTATGGGATAAAAGATTGAGTTGAATCCTTGTTTTAAGGAGTTCATTCTCCTATATATTGTAAGCTCTCTCATCATGTAATTTCTCAAGTTTTAATCTATCACTTATTTTTGAAATTTTATTTGTCTATGGATTTTTCCTATTTTCATGTGCTAATCTCAAATTGTTTCGATAAAATTGTATCATGAAATATGGATTTTTATTATCATCCTGTATCGTATGCAGGGAGTTTCCTCTTACAACTATAGAAGAAAAAGAAGAAGAAGAAGAAGAAGAAGATGGTTGAAGGAATCTCGTAATAAAATTTCTAAAGCAGACATGTCACAGTAAAAAGAATGTAGTTTACTCATATGAGATTTGATTGATGTCTCATTTTTTTCTAGAAAGATAAGAACAAGAAGAAAAATATTACAGTTTACATCCGATTCATTTCATCTTGTCTCTATGCATAAATTTTTGTTTAAGTTGAGTGAATTCATTTTTGTTTTTAAAACAAACGTTTGATAGATTGAATGTATCTAAAAACCCAGATTCAAAATATTACGAAATTTATTGGGTTTGTTTAGTTAATATATGAAAAACTTATGTTAAAATTTTACAAAAACCCAGTTTCTATTTTAAGAGAAAAGTGGAAATAAAAATAGGGATCTGAAAAAAAGAAAAATTGGTGCATAATACATTTATGTAATTTTTTAATTGGATGCATTTTCACTTACACGCAACGTCCATAGTCAGGGGGTGCATTATTAGTTGAATCCAACACTTATAAAAATTGTGTAATGAGCCTAAAAGCTACATTTTCTAACTAAGTAGCATCACTATGGAGGAAGGAGGAAACGAAGGAAGGAGGTTAATCAGTGACCTCTCGCCACCATAGAGAAGGGGCCACACAATGAATTTGTGACATTTTTTTTTGTGTGTGTTTAATTTTGATTTTGTATTGTAATAAGAACAGATGATTTATTCATGTTCACTTTTGTAATAAGGGAGCTCCTGTGTTAGCGATATTTCTTATATTTTCCCTTGAATGTAAAAATAGGAGTGGGAAAACATGTATGCTGCTATGAAAGTGGTTGGTGGTCCACTAGAAAACCAATTTGAGAGTTTGTGAATCTCTTAGAAAATTACATACAAAGTGGTTAATGGTTCCACTAGAAAACTTGTTGGAGTTGATGGTACTCTTTGAAAACCATCGTACTATAGAACATGAGCAGGTACTAAGAAAAACTCACCCATGTTCACACTAAGGGGGTGAATGTTAGGAAATTAGCGCTCACATTATTGTTTGTAATAGTTAAATGTAATATTCATATATTACATTAGTAAGTTATTGTGTTAGTATGATATTAATATTGATATATTAATATCATATTTGTGTGAGGAAAATAAAAGTTTGCAATATTATTAATACGAGTTATTAATCAATTCATTATTAATAATATAAGATAATGTGTATTAGTTGTGAGTTTGTTGAATAAACAAATCATGTAGCAATTTGGGATTTTTGTAAGAGATTGTTGGGTTTGTGAGTGATTATAGGAGAGATATGTGAGATATTATGGGATTAAAGATTGGAGTTGAATCCTTGTGTTAAGGAGTTCATCCTCCTATATATTGTAAGCTCTCTCATGATGTAATTGCTCAAGTTTTAATCTATCAATTTTTTAAAAATTTATTTGTCTATGGATTTTTCTTATTTTCATGTGCTAATCTCAAATTGTTGCTGCTAAATTTTATCATCAAATTTGGAGTTTTGTTATGATTTATGTCATTAATAATGCTTGAATGAACTGTAAGTAGAAGTTCTCTCTATACTCTAGAGTAAACATTTTACCTTGATTTATGGTATTTAACACCCGTAAATCTTTTCTTTATTTATGGTATTATGTTTTTTTAAAACTAACTACATATCTAAAAATAGGAATTTTATACACTATGGATTTCATTTAAACATAGGATTTTCCATTGGCTACTTTTCTTTCACATAGTTTAAATTTACCCTTAAATTATTATTTTTTGTTGATTTTTTTTCATGAAGGTGTGAATGTATTTAATTTTTCATTCCTTAATAATCTCGCCATTGCATGGACATTGCAGAGAACCAATATTGGTGGTGATGGTTTCGAATTCTTAGAGAAATTATAATTGGAGATTGACGCATCTCTAATATTGATAAATATCTATGCATCGCTAATATTTTCATCAATATCTATTACACGATTAAAGATAGCCATCAGAGATGAAAAATATTATAGTAGTAAAAAAATGTACTATGAACAAGTATTAATTACATCAGAAGGCATCTCTATGGATATGCCATTTTTTGTGTTTTTGGTGAACAATTTATCGACAAATTTTTCCCTACCTCCTATCGTGGTCTAGTGCCATTTCCTTCGACACCTTTTTTTTGATTGATTATGATATCATGTTACTATACTTATGGATATTATTGTAATTTTTAATTTGGCATGATGTTAGATGTTAGAGATAAGGGACTATTGTTGATTTCGATTCATAGATGATGCATGTAGATTATTGGAGACATTTATATTGAAGTTGATATGTCGATAACATGGTTATGTATATATATATATATATATAGGTTTCGTATATATTATATTTTTCATATTGAGTAGACTTAGCTAATTGAAATAATCTTTTGATTATTGATGAAATTGTAAATTATGCAAGTACTTACCTATATAATGTTTTGATTCATAGATAGATGATTGGGGAATTATATTATATATTTATTTTGGATGTTTTGATGCAGCCACGAGGCCGAAGGAGGTGTTATGTGGTTTGTAGGTAAATATTTCACAAAAAACATTGAGGGGATTCGAGACCAATAACATTGAAATCTTATATTACTTAAATAAGGGTCACCATGGAAACATGTATTTTGTTATGTGTGTATGTTTGAATTGTTATTAGGGGTTCCTGTGAGGGGAATCGCCTTCAATTGTGACCAAGGGTTATGTGTTTTCTTTTATTTAGTTTCCTTTATTTAATTTTAGTATGTGATTTCTAATGATGTATTCTCCTTCTATTAATTTAATTGATTTATGTCTAGATTAGTTATTTAATTATTTTTAATAAAATAAATTATAAAAGAGTCAAAATAAAGCATTTATTATAATTGATAGCTCTTGGGTTATGTGTTGTAAGTGATGTGTAAGTAACTTTGAGTGTAAAACACTGCACCTTCCCTTAGAAATTCGGATTTGTCCTTAGGGGAAAATTTTTGAGGCTTGTAGGAACAAGTTACACTTGTCCCTCACCTCTTAAATTGCCATACCAACCCTACCTATGGGTTGGGGATTCAAAATTAGGCCTCATTATGCATTTTGGGAAGAAAATTTGTAAGTATTTAGTGCACCTTCTTACATGTAATTACTTTTAGTCCATAAGGGGTGTGGGCTTGGATTGTGTGTATAGGTAAAATTTCATTTTTAATCATGCTTTGGAGTCTAAAGTTTTAATTGTAAGGTGGAGTTAAGGATGAGTGATGTGGCATCCTGCTACATGAGCCACCTAACCCTCCTCTCTCCCTTTTTTATTTATTCAAGTTCTTTTTCTTGTTTGGGGGTTACTTCATTTCTTTGTGCTTTTGTAATTTTGGAGAGTTAGAGGATTTTGGAATGATTTTGGAATGTTGGAGATTTTTGTGATTGTTTGACTTGAAGAAGTTTGTCATGGAACTCTTGGATCAAGCTCTACCATGTAAAGGTAGGAGTTATACTCTTGTAAAATGTTTCCTTTTCATATTGTATATTTGTGCATGTTTTTGAATGTTTTAATATGTTATTTGGTTGCTTGGGTAGATTTGCTAAGTGTGGTGTAGGAGGAGACTATGGGGATCTTTCATGTAGGAAGGCATAAGATTTATTTTTATGTTTTGGAGGGAGTTGGGGCAGGTGTCTGAAATTGGACAAGAAATAGCTTGCATTTCTTACTTGGTCTATTTTATGAGGGAGCCATAAGAGATTTGTAGGGAGGCATAAGAGAATGTGGGAGGTATAAGAGGTACTTGAGGGAGGCATAAGAGTGTGTAGGGGTTTTGAGATATTTTATTAGAGGGTTTTTAGGTGGACACCCATTTCCCATTGGGGTATAGGTGGCTTCCCCATTGATCTTACACCTTTAGCTTTTTCTTGTTGAAGACTTGTGTATTTTGTTGTTTTCCTTCTTGTGATTGTAGTTGCATTATTTGGACTTTGGTATGATTGTAAAAATCTTGTATTGTGAAGTGGAAGGTTGTTTTTTTGTCATGAATTGAATCTATTTTTCATTAATGTGGTTGGGGCTCGAGGGCTAATGAGAAGGATGGCTTATCCTCCTCATTGGAATTCTTGGTTGGGTGGAGAGTGTTGTCTCCCCCCCTTTTTTGTTGTGATTAAATGAAGCATGGTGGATCTCTCTTGTTGGTGTTGACAAGATGGATCTTACTTGGAGACTTGATTTGGAGCTATGTTTGAAGACAACTTGCATTTCATTTTAGCCTTCATTCTTGTATTATTTCCCACTTTAAGTGGAAGACATTGTATTAATCCTTGTGAAGGAAAAGAAAATTTGTATTGATTATTGAATTTCAAAGTTGTATTGTATATTAAAAGGGAAGGGAAGAATTGTGTTTGAAAAGTTAGTTTGTTGAAGTAGAAAATAAGCTTATAACAAGGAAAAATATCATTTTATAGAAGTTGATTTATTTCACAAAATATGTTGTTATTTTTCTAAATAAATTGTTGGAAATATTGTTGTAAAACTCCTTTTGGAATGTTGGAAAATTTTTATTAAATGATGTTACACTTCATTGTGTTATTTTAAAAGCATGCATTCTAAAATTTAGACTTGCATACTTAGATGAAAAGAACTTAAAGTTTTAATTGTCGGGTAAGTGCACTAAGTTGGGGGACAATTAAGTGTACATCAAATCCTGAATTTTACATTAAAAACAACAAAACATCAAATTTAATCTTCCGCAGACTTGAACCATGCCAAAAGTTAAAAATATGTCATAAAAATGGTACCATCACATAGGGAGATCTGTTAGCTTTGTAGAAATATTGATTTTAAAGTGAATATAATAGGATAAATGTCATTTTTTAATTTTTTTACTAATAGTAGGTCTTTAAGACACTTTTCCCGAGAATGCTTATGTCTACGTTTAAGACTGCAAATTTTGTTTCACTTATCAGAATGTGATAAAAATTATACCATCCCAACCATGGTGAAATTATATACATGTTCAAAAATAATAATTATTTTATTTAAATAATTTTTGATGAAGTTATGGCAGGCAAACGGAAAGTGCTATGTTTTCTTTATGTTTTCATACCACTTTCATGAAAAAATCATAAAAAATAAAATATTGCTCAAAAAATACAAAATAAAATCTATCCCAAGATAGATAATGCATATAACTTCTCACCAAAGGAGAAAAATATATATCAATTTTTGGTCATCCAAATCGTGGGCAAACGAACTATAATCTTATAGGCATTTTTAAAAAAATACCAAGTCATTGAATTTTGAGTGTTTAATATAGCTAAACTTGTTTATTTTTTTAAAAATTAGTATTTTAGAAACTACATTCTGGATGTTATGATTCATATTACTATAATTATTTCTAATTTTGAGTATATGTATTGCTAATAATCCCACAAGTTGATATTATGTTGTTATTTACAATATGATGTCCACTTATGACCCCTTTTTTGTCCCCCAACTTGTTGCACTTACCCTATTATTTACTTGTTCAACAAAAAGATAATTCTTAAATATAGTGCAATAAAGAAAATTGTATGATTACTACAAGCCTTATAATCAATTTGACTTTGAAATCCTTACTATATCTAAAAATCCTATATGCCTACATAATTACCTTTTTGTCAATTAGGTAGTAATAGTAGAAGGAAAGAAAAGTTAATTGCATTCTAAAGACTACTATCAAACAATACTAGAAATTGTAAGGATGACAATAAGATTTACCATTCTAAAAAAAAATACGAAATTGATGTCGTATTAAAATCAAAATATTATCGATGTTAAATATTATAATACTAAAATGTTATCTCGTATTAAAATATTTTTAAATAAGTAATATTAAAATAATGGTAGTTTTATTACTTATTATATATTATATATTACATATATATAATAAGTTATAAAACAATCAAAGTTTAAAAATACTAAAAAAAGACTTCAAAACAAAATTGTTGTCCCACATTAAAGGCTATAACTCGCATTAAAAGAGTTAATGGATATCAGGGTGGGATGGCGAGGAGTTATGACCTAAAGCCCCACCCCATTTAATAAATGGGGTGAGGGTCAGTGCCAACCCTCCCACCCCAAAGACTTTAATTAATATTATTTGCAACCAATCACAAACTAACTCCGCATACAATTATCTTTTGATGTGGTACGCATGTGTAAGTTCAAATCGACGGTACGACTTTTTTGTGTATATATATATACACTCAAGTATATGTATATATATATTGAAAATATATATATTTAATCATGTTTTCCAAACTAAATCTATTTCGGTTTTTTGTCATTTGTGAAATAAATAAATATATATGTATATGTATGTGTCTATATATATATATATATATATATATATATATATATGTGTGTGTGTGTGTGTGTGTATATATATATATATGTATGTATATACATTTTTATATACCCAAATGGAAATATATTTCAAACCTAGCTATTTTTACAACATAGGAAAAATTCCCACAACCCATTTGGGCAAACCAATTAAAAAGGGAGCTAAATAAATTTATTAAATACATTTCTAGACCATAATGAGGGTATCAAAAATAGACAAATATCGAGCTTGTAAACCCTTACAAAACCCTGAAGTGCCTTTAATGGCTTCCCTTCCTCCATCCCGCAAAATAACAAAAAATAATGAACCAAATGAAATGTGAAAGAAGACTTCATAAGGATGCTTTAGGTTAGTTACCCTTTTTCCACATCAAGGGACCAAATTGAATCCATCCAAGGGATGAGATTCATCCCTAAAAAAAGTAGGTGGAGAGTGGGTGAGTGGAAATTACCTTTTCAAGTTAAATGTTTTATTCTCAAAAACATGGGTTGAATTTTTAAGGGGTCACTTTATGGGGTAAGGTAATGTTTATTTCTAACCCATGTAAATGGGGACTTTGTTAATTATTTAACCTTTTTGGAATTAAAATACCATGGGTATTTATTTATTATTTTGTCCTTTAACCCTCTAAATTTATTTAGGGAATATTTAACTATAGTTTTACTTTAATTATTTATTAAATTAACACTCAAAGGAAATTTAACCACGCTGAATAATTACACTCATTAAATTTTATCAGGGGTTTAATATTTATTATAACGGGGAATTTTTTTTATGAAATATAATTTATGTTGAAACATTCTTTTGTCAACTCAGTAGTTTTGAAGCCTCGTATATGGGAACGCTTTTCAAAAAAATTATTCTATAATTTTCCTATCTAAACCTAGGTAGCACGCCCCGAACCTGTTATTGGGTCACGTGCAAATTTTTTTAGAGAATACACACATAAACTTCGACTCTACTTTGTTTAATTTTTCCCCTTGAACATGTGTCCCTTCTATTGTTTGCCATGGCCAAATTTAATTATTTGCAAAGAAGAATTTCCTTTTGGGCTCCTTACATTTTTCTTTCCAGTTTATATCGTATAAAATCATAGATTTTTTTGGGATCCTTAAATTTTTCTTGAGTTTACACTGCTTTAAAATTGCAATTACAGAACTACAAATTATTTTAAAAATTTGTAACAAATTTGAAGGTTAACAACTCATTTTTATTGTATTCATTTATCTCTCAAATCTTCACCCCTAGGAATCGTCAGTATGACATCGGATATATCTAATTTAAATTTAGAACAAAGAAAGAGACATATTCTATTAAATTTGGGGAAGAATTTTGTTACTTTGTGTATTAATTTGTTGTTCACAATTGTTGTAGAGATAGACACTTCCAGAGGATATATCATTCAGTCTCAGATGGGTGGTTCTTTCCAACAAATAAGCTCTTTTTACCACTCCATTTCAATTTTACTAGAACCTTTTGAATGGGGCAAATGTAAATGGCTACAATCATCCTCTATCATTCCCCCCTCAAACTCTTCTTTTTGCTCCCATTTTATGTCATTTTAGCATTAAATTTTTCTTCATTTGCATTATCATCTCTCAGTATATTCAGATTGCAAAGACTCCATAGGAAGAGGAAAATATTTTATTAGGAGGATTTTGAACAAGAAATGGCCATGGAAATATGGTCAACTTGTTCTCCCTACACAGTAGGAATGCTGATTCTATATGAAAGCCAAGGAATCAAACTAAGTCATGGTCATGGAAAGGACTTTTTTGCTTTACATTCGATTCTTCGTCGACGACTATTTTCTCCTCCAAGAAGATGGATATTTGGCCTCCTTACCATCGATATACATTTTGAACATAAGGATGTCTTGATGGATCTTCAGAGTCTACTCAATAATGACAATGGCGATAATAATAGTAATATCAGTATGTATTTTAGGACATACCGCTGGCGGAAAAGTAAGCATACAAGTAAGGTCTTTGCACTCTGACAAGGAATTCTTCGGTCATGGCATGACATCTAGAAGTCAAACACAAGATCTAATCTAGACTTGAAAGCCCACTTTTAGATGATTGCTTTGAGACTTGAATGTGTCTTTTCCTTCATTTTTGAGAAATTTCTAGCGATGATCTTTATGCTTTTGTAGCATTCATTTTTGAAGACATAAGCTATTAAAAATTATCATCAATTTTGGGAGTTTTAATGCAACAACGCGACCTGCCATGAATTTATTCTTTTCAAGTAAAATGGGTTTCATAATCATTATATATTTCTTCCATTGATTTTTATTGTCTTTTTCAATATCTAATGTGTTAATTATAATTATATTGTTTTCACTTTTTTATATTAGTATTCTATTAGTGTTTATCGGATTTATATAATAATGTAGAGTTAATTAGTTTTCCTTACGTAAACATATATAAAGTAAATACGATTTTAAAGTTATTTAAATTTAATGTAGATAATACTAATTATTTAATATTTGTTTTAAAATATAAATAAGTTATATATATATATATATATATATATATATAAAAAAATTTAAAGGAAATGATATTCTACTTTTATTTTTAAGAGGCTCCATGAAAGATTATAATTATGGAAATCAAATTGTATCTTCCACCTATAACTTTTATGTGGCAATCATTCATGTAGAAAATCAGTAGATATTGCCACATATATTTAACTCGATGCAAAACCAAAATGCCTAAAATGTAAAAAAGGAAATATCTATGATGTTGAAATATATGGAAAAACTACAATTTGAAGAAATTGTGGAATATTTACAATCACAAAAATTGTGGACAATTTACAAATTGTAAAAATTGTGGATAATCTACACTAATAAAGATTGTAGGCTATCTACAAATTTTATAAATTATGGAGTATCAATATTCTAATAAATTTTTGATTAGCAACAATAATAAATTTTTGATTAATAACAATAATATATAAAATTGTGGATTGGCTACAACTTGAAAGCCACATTTTTAGTATTTAAAACTCCGAATAACCACAAAAATAATGTAGAATTTTTTTGGGAAAATAGACTTGTTTGTTGTAGTAGGGTATTGGTGCTCAATTTGATCTCACCCCATTTGTCCTTGAAATTATTCAGTTGTGTTCTCTTTCATGTTTTTATCTCCCCGTATTGATGCATGAAAGCTTTGTCCTTCATTTGGTTTCCATGATCAGTCCCTTCCTTTGGTCGAGGATCACTTAAAGTCAAGATTTTTTTTTCCTCTATCCATGTGAAAAGATTTGTAACTTAGGCATAAAATTGGGTTCTTTCCTTTCCTTTCGTTATTCCACTATCACATTTTGTTTTCCTGTCAAATTTTTTTCCCATTATCTATAGAAAAATTATTGGATGAGGCTCGGAGGATCATATTTTAACCTTATATCATCTCCAAATTCTTTTTCTTGAAGAAAGATTCATTTCCGGCGTAAATGGTGATTTTCCTACATTTTACGGTTTGATGGGTGTGTTTTTCCCCATCAAATTTACATCTCAGCATCTATGGAAACATGGCCCTTTCTAGTTGGATGCGGCTCGGCAGGGAACTTTGAAACTCTAAGGCTCGATTCAACTCAAATATTGTCCACGTGGAGGGTTGGCGCTCATCTGAAAATTTGCCTTTTGGTTTGACCTTGGAGTTACGTTGGGGAGACACGTGGAGGTTTCCGCTACCTTTCCCAGACTTAGATAATTTTTTCATGTGGCCGGTGTAGCTTTGGCGGACCATGGACATGTGGAGGGATGGCGCTCATTTGAGGATCTGCATCCCACCTTAAAAATTGGTACCATGGCCTTATTAGTGACACCAAGGGGACATGTGGTGAGCCCGTGCTTGTTAAGTCTCCACTTTTGGGGACCATCTCAAAGTTGTGTCATGGAGACATGTGGAGGCTTCCGCCAGCTCCGCTCTATACTTAAAATTTTCAAAGGAATTTTCTAAGGCCTATGACATGTGGAGGACACTTGAGGCTTCTACTCACTCTACCCTTGCTTGGATTTTCAACGGCCAGAAAAAGTTGTCTCGAGACCTTAGACACATAACACCTCCACTCGATCCATTAAATTTTTAAAAAAATTTCAGATGAGACACATGGTGAACTTGTGCTTGTTTGGGGTCTTCGGTTTTGAGGACCATACCAAAGGTGTGCCAAGGTGACAAGTGGAGGCTTCCACTGGCTCCTTTTGTACTAAGACTTTTTCAAAGGCCAAAAGTGCATTTTCTTGGGCCTGAGACATGTGGAAGGCACACACTTGTTTGGGAAACTTGCCTACTTTGCTACCCTACCTTTGTAGTTGCACCAAGAAATTGTGTGCACAACTCTAATCTAGAGTCTAGATGGGGCGGAATCAACAGTTTTTGTGAATTTCATCTCTTTTTTGCCATTTTTGCTCCAAGATTTCTGAAGATGCCAATAAGCACTATTTTTTATCATTTTTGATGAAATTCCTTGTCATTTTTGTCTACAAAGTACCATTGAATGGATTTCAAACTTAATTTATGAGTCAGAGGATTTTTAAGGTTGATATTTTAAAATTGGAATTTCTAGGCACATGCAAAAACTTGAACTACTAGAGAAGATGGATGCGGGGAAGAGTTGCAGAGGAAAGAGAGGGAAAATGATGAAATGATGGAGGTTGTAGGTGCAAAAGATGAAAAAGGTGTTGCCTCGAGAGAGAAAAGGATTACCTATCAGATCCAACTATACAGAGCCTCTAGAGAATGATTAAAATGGGGATTTCTCACATGACAAAATTAGAATGATTAAAAGGATCAAAAAGGTTGTGACATGGCATCCTAGTCATTAGTCAGGGCCTGATAAATGTGATCAGTTCATAATTGGTCCACTCTGAAAGCTTTCGGATGTGAATTTTGTTAAATGTCACTTTCTGAGGAAAATTGGTAACAAGAAAAGGTCCCTTGAATATTATTCTTTCTCGGGGGAAATTTTTGATTAGTGAGCAAGAGAAATGTATAAATGCAATGAGAATACTCTTGCAAAGGGTCGGGGTTGAATTCTTAAGAGAAAATTTGAGAGAGCCTATCTTCCTGAGAGACCAATCGAGATAACCTATTAATTTATTTTGTGTTATATTTTCTATCATGTCAAGTTGGTTGTAGATGTATAGCCATTGACAAGCTCTGAGATTTCTCTAGAAGCTTTCCCCTGCTGATGAATCTAATCAATTTTGAGTTAATTTTTGTCAATCTTGGAGAAATTTGTGTCTTCTTTTTTTTGAGTGTTTGTAAATTGTTTTTCTTATTCCTATTAAAATCTTGTGTTGAATGTCCCTTGAATCACATATGATCTTGTCCCTGTGATAGTTTAGTGGCATTTGTAATTTCATTTCAAGAATAGCCTTCATCCTGTGATGAGATAAACAATTTAAAATCACTTCACTGTCATTTGTTGATAAAGATTATCTGTAATCCTTCGAGTGTATCTTAGGCATGAGGTACTTAGGGGTATTTGATTTTTATTAAGTCTTTAGCTCAAGCCATCGTGTTAAATTCTTTGAGATTGTGTGAAAATGTGAAAATCAGGCCTCCATTGATGCACACCTTCTTGTTAAAGGAATATTTTAGCTATTTCGAAAGCTTTCTGTCATTTAGCTTTCCAATTTTTGTGAAGTCACTCAAAGATCTAGTATAATCAATTTTATTTGCTTAATATCCCCAAAATTATTCAAAACCATGAATCCACCTTGAACTACCCCCTGTTTTCCTATGTCTCCAAAATGTATAAATTCTAGTACTAAAATATGTAGAAGCAATTAGGATTCCATAATCTCTTTAGTAACCTTAGCCCTATCTAGGAAATATCACCATTATTTAGAAGTGACAACTTGTGAGAGTTAAATTGTGGTGCATTGATCATATTTTCTCAGGATCTCCTTTCAGATTTGTGCGAAGAAGGATATATTCATTCTCCTTCATCATAGAGGTTACAAAATGGGTCCTCTCACTCTGGTCAAAAGGCACGACCTAAAGCAGTGAGGATATATCAAATATTTAATAAAGGTACTATCCATTTCTTTGATTCCCAGTGAAAAGAGAGTAAGAAAATCCTCTCCCTCAAACTACAAAATGACTCAAAACAACCTCTTTCTATCTCTCATTGTCTTGCTAAATCTATGATGTTTCTCGGGCCAAGGGAGAATCAAGATGGATACCAACACTGTAATGGTGTCATTTCCAGGGAAATGAAGTTGTGTGCAAAGTTTGAACACCATCAACAATACATATAGACCCTGGTAATGCTTCTTACAAATTTTAAAGTGCAAATACATTGCTGAAACATCATTATCTATTCAGATCTGTAAGAATTGTTCAAAGTTGTAAGTTCTGAGTGCAATATTTCAATCTTATACAGTTTATCACACTAAATTTTATATCATCATTGAAAATTTAGGCGTAAGAAGAGAAGATCTTGTAAGATTTTCATGAATCTGGTATTGATAGACATTTTATAGGTCTTTCATATTCCATTTTCATAAACTAAGGTGAAAATCCTTAGTCATGACTTCTCGTGTTGTTTAAATTCTTAATAAATACCAAAGTGTCTTAACATATATCAAGTAATATTTGTCATTAATCTCTGTAAGATGGAAGGAAGAAGACATTTCTTTGACAAGGACCTTAGTAGAAGGTTGTTTTCATAATTGGGAAATTCTAATGTAGAAGGAAGAAGAATTTGGAATGTTATTGGAGATCAAGCATTAAGAAAAGAGATCTCCATTGGTAAAACGATCATCCCGTGATTGAAGACTGCAATACTTCCTCAAGTGAATCTGAATTAGGTAGTCTCTTTGTTGAATTGAATTCTCAACTGGAGAGGGAACTTCATTTTTATTTGAAAAAATTCTTCTCAATCTACCCCTATATTTTCCAAATCTGAGAGAGCTTTCCAGAAACAGAGCCTTTTAGGGGAAGTCATTCGACAATTTCATCCCATACGTAATACACATGATCCTCTCACTCCTCATCATTTTGTTTCTCCTGTAAGATCACCTCCTAAAAATAATATGGCTCACCTCCACCTGCACCTCCATTTGTTTTTAATATGTTTGGTCCTATCAATTTTAGAGGTATGGATGGCTATTCAAATGTTGTGCCAAAAGATGTAAGAAATAGATTGCCTAAGTTTCAAGGAAATAATGCAATCACTAGTGATCAACACTTGAAGCTCTTTATCAATATGATGGAGGACTTTGAAATATAATTTGAGGATGTGTACATTAAATTATTTATCCATACTCTAGAAGAAGATGCAAGGGATTGGTATAAATATTTTCCAGATAATTCCAATGATTCTTTAACTAAGATAAAGAATGATTTTAGATTGCAGATTGAGATAAAATAGACCCTAGGTTGCTTTTATCGAATTTGAAAATATAAAAATAATCCTAATGAATCAAAGGCATGATTTCAATACAAGATTTAACAAAACATTGAGAAGACTTACTACTGTTAGTTTTAGGTCATGTGATGGATCATGTCTCGATAAAGTATTCAGATGCATTTGATAAGAAAGTTGCTTCTATTATTTAGAGGGATAAGAACACTGGAACTTTGAGAAAATCCTTTACCATGGCTCTGGGAAATTCAGAAAAACATTAAAGAAATTGGAAAACCTCCTAAAAGGAGGGTGTTAGACTGATCAACCCCCGAGAAGCCTCAATCAAGTAAGGATGTGGATCTTGAGGAAGTTGTAAAGACTTTGGCCGAGCTATCAAATAAATCTCTTACAAGATAGACAGGGGAGAGAAAGGAATTGGAGAAGCTTCTCAAGGTCAACATATGCAACAAGGACAAGAAATTTTTTTAAATCATCCTAGAAATTATTAGAGATCCGATGGCAGAGGTAAAGGACCCATGGAGCTAGACAACCCCAAGCTAGAGAAAATAAGAGTAGTGTCTCGATCCTCTAAATTCCAAATTTGTTATTGTTAAAGAGATAAATGAAATTGATTGGTGTGAAAATGTTTCTTATCCCACCCGCCATGTTAATTAGATCGAGAAAGTTGAAGAAGTCGATGATGATGCATGCATGGTAGATTTCTCTACACGGTCACAACAAGGAACAACTTCAACTAAAGTAATAAGTGAAATAACTAATGTAAGTTTTTGGGATTGCATTCACCGGTACATCTTATTTCTCGCTCTCATACTTTATAAATACATATGGTACAAGATTTTGAACTTCATAATAATGATTTTGAGTACCTAAGAGCTCTAATGATTAAGAAGTATGATGGAGGAATTCCATCGAAAGAGGATATACAATCACAATGTATGTTTTTCTTGCTGAAGAAAAATATTATAACACAAGAACTAAAGTTGTTAAAGGGGTAGGGCCTAAATCCAAACCAAAAACCCGAGTTCTCACCAATATCCCCGAAGAAACTCCAGCAAAGAAAGATGCATCTAGAAAAGGCCTTTTTGTCTCAAGTAGAACTGTGTTCCCACCCATGCTGAAAATGCAAAAAATCTTCTGTCATCCGATGAGTTTGTAAATCTCTCTCACAATGTTACTGTGCCTAAATACATTCCATATGACATTTCCCAAGTCTTGAGTCAGATCAAGATTTCTATTCCAATTGTTGAACTGCTTAGGATTGCAAAGCACAAGAAGAGGGCCTTTGAGTATTTGGGATTGAAATAATATAGGAGTACCCTAGGTAGAAATATAAATAATGTAAACACTCCACTTTCAACCATTATAGACCTAGAAAAAACACCAGCATTGAAGGAGATAGGTGAACCACCTGAAGTTTACTTGGGAACATCTTTGGTTGAGTCTCAATTAAATGTTGATCATTTTTTACAATGCTAATTATTAAAGACTGACTGCTGCACAATAGTATGTTTGATTCTCGGAACATCATGCAATGTTATGCTTCTAGAGGTCATGAATGAATTGAACATTAAAGTGACAAACACTTATGACAAGTGTACTTTAATGGATTCTAGAGAGGTGCCACTTGTAGGATGTGTAAAGGTTTGGTAGTACAACTTTCATCTTATCCAGGTAAGAAATTGAAACTTGATGTTGTTATTATTGATTGCCCCACCAAATGGGGCATGCTATTATCAAGAAAGTGGGTTAAAAGTGTTGGTGGAAGTGTTTAGATGGATATGTCTTTTTCCACCATTCCAATTGAAGGCATCCTTGTAAAGTTGTATGGAGAGAAGAAGATGTTGCACCTCATTGAAGATCCCAATAATGCTTCTTATGAAGTGTTGTATGCTGATGTAGATGTTGATAAATTTGTTGGATTTGCTAATGGAAAAGAGCACAAGATTGATCAATGTAAATGTCTTGAACAAGTAGGTTTTCCTTGGACCTTGTTATTTGATGGAGCTTGTTCCAAGTTTGGAAATGGTGTTGGTATTGTTCGATTTCTCCTGCCGGAAGAATTTGTTTTCTCTTTCAAACTCAACATTGAATCCACTAACAACATTGCTGAATATGAAGCATTGTTATTGGGTTTGAGAATTGCATGGAAATATGGTGTAAAGGATATCATTGTCAAAGGAGATTCAGAACTGATTGTCAAACAAATTAGAAAACTATATGCTACTAAAAATCAGAGAATGAAACAATACAAGCATGCAGTATGGGATTTGATTGAAATGTTTGAGTAATTTAATATTTTACACCATGATAGAAATTTTAATGTTGTTGGAGACAAGTTATTAGTGCTAGGATCTAGATTTGATAATTGCACACCATCTCCATTTTTGAGTATGATGTTGAGTTACTAACAAGGCCATCCGTCCCGACAACGTTAAAAATTGGAAAGTGTTTTATGATGATGCCTAGGTGAAATGGTTTCTACAGAATCAAGGAAAGTTTTCTAACCAAAATATAGATTGGGAAGAAATGGTGTCTCGATGCTAAAAGAAAAGGAAACTTTATTTGGCAAAGACATCATCCATCTAAAGAAAAACACGATTCCTAGAGGTTTGGTGGCACTTGAATCAAACTTTGATAATGCTGATTACATTATTAACAAAAGTATGTCAATTTCAAGAGATGTGGAAGAGCATGACCAAGGCACAAAGGAAAAACCACGTAAAATATGGTTAGGAAGCAATGTCTGAGAAAGGAAGAGTAGTCCGATGGTCAATAGTTGAAGAAATATCAAGACTACCTAGCCTTGTCTTACTCGAGTTGAAGACATATAGGAAGATTTGTTCCAACATGAAATTCCTCTTGAATCTAATGCCAAGCCCTTCAAGAAAAAATAGAGGCTGATCAATCCACTCCTTTCTTTGAAGATGTAAGAAGAATTGAAGAAGTTGAGAGATGGAGGGATCATTCAGCCCACAAGGTACTCATCTTAGGTTAAAAATTTAGTACCTATGAAAAAAAAATGGTGATATAAGGTTGTGTGTAGACTTTAGCATACTTGAATAAAACATCATTGAAAGATGATTACCCTCTCATCAAACATGGAGAATATGCTATAGTTGGTAACCTGGTTATGAATTGGTATCCACTTTGGATGGTTTCTCTGGCTATAATCAAGTTGTTGTGAAGGAGTTAGAAAGAATAAAGACTACCTATTATCTCTCGAAAGTGCACCCTATACAGAGATGGCTGCAGGTTTTCTAAGCTTGCAAAATTTGATCTCTCTTTCGGAGATACAATGGAAACACCTCAGGTCATGGGGATACCTATTTTGAGGTGATTCTCTGGTATCAAGGCCAGTTCCTTGTTTATGTATCCTAAAATTATTCTTAGTTTTAAGGGTAAAAGATGACTTGTAAAGTAATTGAAACTAAGGTGATACACCAAATTTGCATGAGGATTTTAATGAGTATATGAACAATTGATATGTGAAAGGATTTTTGATGCACGAACCAACATTTATTCTATAGAATATCAAGGGAAAAACACTTGGAGGTATTGAGTGAGATTATCACAAGAATATGCTTAAGCTAAACATTCACATTAATATAATGTAGAAACTACCGAATTTTCAGAATGACTAAAATGATTAATCGTAATTTGCATTCACAAGACTAATGGAAACATACACAAGACTACAAATAATTGGGAAGGTAGAAATACTTCACACTCGTAAGGAAAAACTGATAAAAATTGCTTCAAAGATTTCTATATCAAAAAAGTCCTCTTTTTTTGTTCTCCTATATCCAAAAATTCCTCCAGAAGTTCTTCTTGTGCTTTCTACTAAGGCACACAATATATAGCAAAATAAAATTTTACTCTCTTCCTAAAAATGTCCTAAGGCTTGTACTCACCCATGCATCTTATTTGTATCCTTTATTCAATAATAGATAAAGGAATAAAAATAGAACATGCCATTACAAGTAGGCATTAATAGCCTTGATTACATTACAGTCAAACTAAAGTTGACTGTTTTATTTTTAAGAAAGAAGGGTGAATAATTTGCTAAAAATAAGATTGATTACTAGGCAAGTCTCTCTCCATGAACATGAAACTTAGTCTTCCTCTCTCTCTAATCTGTCTTGTTGTGAAGGCATGCAAAAAAGTAATCCCGTATCGTATTGAGCAAAAATAAATTACATTAATTGCAATACTTTACAAAATAATTCATCCAAATATCTATCTTGATTGGGACCACCTTTGTCTCTGATGTTGACACTTGTTCTATCTTCTAGTGATCACATGGATAGCACAGTGTAAATTATCTCTAACCTTCCCACTAGTGGGGACCACCTTTGAACTTGACCATTAGTCTTCATTGGTTTGGCCACTCTTGATTATCTAACCTTAGACTATAGTACTAACATATTTCAAATGAATTTGACCTGTTTGAATACACATATGGCACATTATAATACTCCGCCACTTTGATTATTATTTCCTTTTCAGCTTTTGGATTATTTGGGATATGGACTATGGTCTAGACTTTGGAAAGTCAATGCAATGATAATTTTACTCAAATGTGGGGTTGGCCCCTTCTCCATGTGTGACACACCCTTGGTAAATTTTTTGGTGGAATATGTAACACAAGTTGAGTTTGCTTTGATATTTTTAATCGTTCTAGGCCAATGATCTGTGTCCTTTTTCATCTTGCCGTCAATCTTGAACTCGCAGCTTTAGGGTTTCAGCATTGCATTTAACATGGTCAGTGGGCATGATTGTGGATAATTTCTTCAAGCTTGGATCTTGATCCTTAGCCTTTGATCTTCATACTCAGCTTAAGTTTCATCGTTATTTTTTGACCCTCGGTTAGGGTTTCGTTGACTCTCCTCTCGAGTCGGTATGGTAAAGGTAACTCCAACATTATGATCACTTCATTTGGTTTCCTGGTTCATGTGCAAAGCCATGGAAAATTTTTTACTCAACGCCATTGTTAAAGTTATCGAGCTCGGTTTTATTATCCGCCATGGTGTTTCTCGAGCTCACCTTTCTAAAGATTTGTTAACCGCTCGCTTTTAACTTGGAGAAGTCTCGCAACTTTTTGGCTGTTTGAGTTTCTACTTTGAATTCAAGGTCTGTGAGGATTTTGTAACATGGCTTCTATTTGACCAATTGAGCTCGGTTATCCCTTCCGCTTCATCATTGTTTGATGAAGTCGATAAGTTTTGACCCTGATTTTTCATCATTACTTGGTCTTGACATTTCGACCTCTAAAAATGATACTTGTTTTCTTTTGCATTTATTTGTGACATGTGGAAATTTCGAACATGAAATCATCCTAGATGTTTATTTTTCCTCTAAAATTCGTTGATCTATTTAGGGTTTCCCTTAACTCGGCTCAAACTGGTGAGTTCTCTAGTTTTGAACTACAATATTTTCCAAAATATTGATGGATCTTGGAATCGATCATAATCAAATCGAAATATAATTAACTATAACTCAAATTTTGTTTTTTTGATAACCCAAGTTTAAGTATTCTTATCTATATAAAAGCACGTTGAATATTATCTGCTCCCATTGCTCTGTAATTGAGTATTTTGGTTTTGTTTCTCAAAAATTCAAACTTGTAACTTACTCTAATCTTTGCCTCAGAATTTTTCCTTTCATCTTATTATGGGCCTTCACTAGGAATTTCTACTTTTTCTATTGACTCGAATCTGCATCTTCTTCTTTACGTTAATAGATTTATTTTTGAGTCTCAAATGACACAACCATGCATTATGATCCTCATTTGTAAAAATGGATTATGCTTTGGTCTCTTGTAACCTGTAGTGGAATTTTCTGAGTTGAAAAGTCTCAATCACGTTCTTTCAAAGCAACAAAGGTTTTTACAAAGTATTATAGCTTGGATTCTTGTGTGAAGTAGTCTTTCTCACCTTGAGTGCCTAAAAATGATGT
This sequence comes from Taxus wallichiana var. yunnanensis, assembly GCA_018340775.1. Classification (NCBI taxonomy): domain Eukaryota; kingdom Viridiplantae; phylum Streptophyta; class Pinopsida; order Cupressales; family Taxaceae; genus Taxus; species Taxus wallichiana. The sequence continues at coordinate 286,969,227 of CM031241.1, forward strand.
ACATTTTATTCTGAAAATAGTACCACATGATGGTTGTCATTTTGTAAAATTATGTGCTTGATATTGATTTCTCCATTTTCTGCAACTCTGTACTGGACATCATTCTTATTTCTATTGTGAATAACTTTGAAACATTTGATTATGAGAAATGAAAATTGTAGAAGTTAATCATTTATTTTGTTTGAGAACCTGGAAGGGACACATTATTTTTGGAATTTCTATTTCACAAATTCCTGTATGCTGAACTTTGAAGTTTTGTTGGAATGTTGTAGTTTCTTTTCCTTTTCTACTTAAATACTTATTTGAGCTTCATTACAACTTTACATGCATGCTGGAAAATTTGAAATGTTGATTTTTCATGGCAATGCCCTAGCCAAAATTTTCTAGAATTCTCTTTTCGATTCTGTTTCTGCTACAATTTTATCTCATTTTAGACAACTTCAACCTTTAAATTCTTATTCTTCTACTTCACCTTTGTTATACTTTTCAATGCATGAATTTATGAAGTTGGAAGTATAAAGAGTTAAACTAAATCCTGAGCTCAGTATTGATGATCATATGTTTCTCCCTTTTTAGGTACCATGATGTAGTTCAGAAGTGGAAAACTAGAAAAAAATATTACAAAAGGAGAAGAACACCCTCGAGATAATGACGGGTTTCTTTTACCTCTTTACATTTTCTGCTTCATAAATATATGCATTGTTTTTCCTTTTAGTTATTTCTCACGGCTTGTGTGAGAAAAATATGTACTATTATTCCTCATGAATAAATGAAAATATTTTCATGTTATGAGATGTATGTCCTTCCTTTCTGTAATTTATTTCATTTGTATGGATAATGAATGAACTTATACAACTCAAAAAGCTTAAATAATTCACTTAATCATAGAAATAATTAAACAATCAAGTGTACCTTATTGTCGCTCACTGAAAATGCAAACTACTTGTAAGACTGTAAATTGTCCTTCAAAACTACCACCTATTTGCAGCTTTAGAACATCATGTCTCGACACATGTTTCCTTCCTATCTTCCTTAGGGCCCCGTAATGGTTGTTTACAGCTATTGCATAGTTCTGACGAAGGTTTCAATTAAATGGCTGCATCTATGAGGCATGGCATTCTTAAACTATACTCAAGTTGTAGTTTTGATTCTAAATGAATTCTAAGACTACTTGAAATCCGAACAATTAAAAAAATTGTACCGTAATCAAAGTGGCTGTCCCAAACATAATCAAACTCGTAACTGACCAAACTGAGAAACTTTTAAAGTTTCAAGTTGACCTTTTATACACGGGGTGAAAAAAAATGTCAACACTACCTTTACCACTCCTCGGGCAAGTTATGTCTATGTCGATGCCTTTTGGATTAATGAATGTTGAGCAACTATCCAAAGAGCAATGGATGTAGCATTTTGGTTATATTAATGATTTCATTGCTATTTATCAAGTTGATGTAATTGTGTTTTCCGTAAAAATAAATGATCACTTGCAACACTTAGAGAGAATGTTGTTAAGGTGTAGAGTATGGCATATCATTGAAACCGAAGAAGTACCATTTTGGAGTGCAAAAGCAAAATCTGCTTGGTCATGTTGGATCAAAGGAAGGGGTCATGATTGATCCCAGAGAGTCGAAAGTGATGAACAAAGTTCCAATTATGAGAACTAAGAAGGTAGTTCAATACTTCTTTGGACAAATAAACTTTTTCGAAGATTTGTGTCTAAATTTGCTGAGTGACCATCCCCATTACTAGCATGTTGAAGAAGGACGAAGTTATCAAATGGGATAAAAGAAGCATTAAAGCATGCCTCTATTTTGGCAGCTCCAAATTACAAGAAGCCTTTTCAAATGCTTTCTTTTGCTTCAGAAAAGACCATTGCATCTGTCTTGTTGCAGAAGGTTGATGAAGGGGCTGAGAGACCAATTGCCTATTTCAATAAGGCATTACAAGGAGCCGAGTTGAAGTACAACATCATGGAGAAGCAAACATTTGCCTTGGTGAACGAAACAAAGTTTTCTAGACCTTACATCTTGATCTCTAAAGTTGTTTCTTATGTTACCCACACCATGATGAAAGATATCTTATCGTAGATGGAGGTCTCAAGCAAAAGATGCGAGATGGGTAAACAAGTCATGCGGAATATGACATGGATATCCAAACCAGAAATTGATAAGAGGTTTGGGCCTAGCTAAGCTTATGGCTGAGAATAACTTGCAAACTATTGAGGTGAATGAAGTAGAAGGAGAAAGGGTGGATGTCCTTAAAAAGTTTGTAATCTCTGAATGGTACAAAGATATAATATTTTATCTTAGACATCTATGCTACCCTAAAAATTTGAGTAAAAATTAGAAAAGAGCTCTTAATTTAGCCTCTCAAAAATATGTCATTACTTATTTTGGGTTAGCTCGGAAGAATCCAGAGGGAGTGCTCTTAAGATGCATTGCTGACGATGAAGCCCCAGAGGTAATTGATGATCACCATGGAGGATTTTATGGGGAATATTTTGCTGGAAGAGTTACAACAGATAAAATCTTGAGGGTTGGTTATTGGTGGCCAACTCTCTTCCAAGATACAACTCTACTTGGTTAGGAAATGTGAAAGTTGCCAATGTTTTTCTAGAAGAATGAAAGCTTCGTGCTCCCTTCCTTTGTAGTCTGTGTCATTTGAAGCCCCATCTAAGAAATGAGGAATGGATTTCGTTGGTGAGAAATTTCAGATCCATTCAGTGCTAGCCATAAATGGATTTTTGTAGCCACTGATTATTTCACTAAGTTGGTGGAAACAATCCCCACCAAGAAAGCAACAAACCAAGTTATCATGGACTTCATGATAAATCAAATCATATGCAGATTTGGAGTACCAACTAAGATTGTTGCTGATAATCCAATCAGTTTAAGATCCAAACCTTTGGTGGCAATGTTCAAATATTATGGAATCAATTTTACATATGCTTTTAACCACAATCCCCAAGGAAATGGACAAGCTGAGTTTAGTAATAAAAACTTGTTAAAGATCATTAGAAGAACATTGGAGTTGAACAAAAACAAGTGGGGTGAGAAACTAAAGTTTGTTGTTTGGGATGACAGAATCATTGTCAAAAGAGCTACTAATAAAAAGCCCATTTGAGTTGGTATATTAAAGTCAATTTTTATTTCTTCTTCATTTGCAATTGTCTTCATTTCAGTTTGTTCAACAAATTGAAGATCAAGAAGTTAGTCCATATGATGCTCGAATCAATAAGATTATTGAGTTAGAAAAAGAAAGAAGGCCATCCCATCAGTGGCATGTGAAGTTAGAACAAAAGTTGAAGAATTTATTTGATAAAAAAGTGACTCTAAGAGCTTTCAAAGCATTAAGGATCTCCTATTATTATGGGATAGCGGGAATGAAGATAAAGGAAAGCATGGTAAATTTGATGCATTATGGATGGGCCCATATTCAACTGACATTCGAATTGGTGAAAATACATTCTTCCTAAAATACTTAGATGGGGAATTGCTTGAATTTCCTATTAATGGCAGGCATTTGAAACATTTCCTTGATTGATTTCTCAGAATCAAGGTATACTCCATTATATAGTTTATAGTATTTTGGTTTCTTTCGATTTCATGTTTTTCTATTTTTTTTTGTCCTAGTCCTTGGTGGCCATTTTTTTGGTTTCTTGGTTCATCCTTGGGGAGTTGGTTATTATTTTTCTACTCGCAAGCTTATTCTTTCTCTCCATTTCCAAATGGTTTTTTTTTGGTACTTGGTCTAATATTTGTTCTTGTGGCACTCATAGGGAGTGCCCATCCCCAATCGTGGATGTTGGTGCTAAAATTTATCTCTCCCCATTTATCGTTGAAATTATTGAGTTTACATGATTTGTCGTGTTTTCTATCTCCTCGTATTGATGCCTAAAATCTTTGTCCTTCATTTGGTTGCCATAATAGGCCCCTTCCTTTAGTTGAGGATCACTTAAAGTCCATAATTTGTTTCTTGTTCCTCTTTCCATGTGAAAATGTTTATAACTTGGGCATAAAATCGGGTTCTTTCCTTTCCTTTTGTTCTTCCATAGTCACGCTTTTGTTTTCCTATCAATTTTTGTCCTAGTATCTATGGAAACAAGATTGGATGCGACTCAAGAATCATATTTTGGCCTTATATCATCTCCAAATTCTCTCGTCTTTAAAGAAAGATTCAGTTGGGCACAAATTTTCATTAAATGAACAATCTGTCTCCATATAAGTGTTGTAATTTGTCTTAATTTAATTTCGAAAATTCAGATTCTTGCTTCAAAAACCTATAGATATGTTCATCATTTTAAAAAACCTACCAATTTAAATCATTATCAGGTATAGAAGGCTTGAAAATAAGATTTATGTGAGGCTAAATCTCATTGTTTTTAATCTTTTCCAGACTTCAAAACTAGCACCAATTGTTGTAAGTCTATCTACATGCTTATTTTCTTTTCTAGGAATGGCATTTGGATATTAATACGGTTGAAATATTCCATTAATTCAAAAAATCTATGTCTATAAGATTCATTAATGGATTCTTACAAAGATTGAAATTTCTAACTAGATAGATAAACAACTCGAATCACAACAAAATTGTTGCAGATCAAGAATTTATGTGCTTGTTACTTGTCCAAGTTAATGTACCGAACTAAACACAAGAACCCTAAAAACTCAAATGAAATCAATACATTGATAGATAAGACAATATTTGAAGATGTAGATGGAGAATAAATCCAATGTACACAAGACGGGCGCACACTAGCAATCCCGCAAAGTAGATCCGAGAAACTCGCATGACACACGATACTTGACGTAAAAGACAACGTTAAAAGATATTTGGTTGGAATGCTCGAAAAGTGGATCCGAGAAGTGATAAGCTCCCTTGGTGGATGTCAGTCCATGTTTTAAATTAAAGAAAGAAGCATACATGATAAAAGATGTAAGTAAATGTCTAGATTTTCTGATTAAAAATGACAGATAGAATGTAAACAATAGATAGAAAGAAACAAATAACAGAAAACTGTGAAAACAATGTTGAATTTGTGTTACCTGAGTTATTTTACTCCTATAGGCCGATCGACATCGATTGGGTGAATCGGCATTGATTAGGCTCAATCAAGGCGTCAACTAGGGAAAAATTGTAGGAAGGTTGAGAAATGGACAATGAAGGCTAGATCTTTAATGTCCGTTGGATCTGTAGGGATACTTGAAAATCTCTACCTTAGCTAGATGCAGGGAATAGAGACACAAAGTGATCGATGAAGCCTCATGATGTCGATGTTGTGGGAGCAGAGTAATGGCAGTACTCTCTCGTGGGATTGTTCATGATAGAATTCACTCTCACTTGATAGATGATGCTCGGGCTTGATGCTCGAAAAACTCTCTGTCATTATTTTTGTTTAACCAGAACTAAATTCTGGCCCTATATTTATAATCAGCACCGACTGAGGTACAATTGGCACCGTTCTGAAAAATTGGTGTCGATCAAGTATTAGTCGGGCGCTCGATCGGGTACAGAGTCCCGGAATGGCCAAAAATGATGATCTAGAGAGATGAAAGTGCATCCTTCTTACTCAAATATGAGAAATATCCCGGTGCACAGTTTGGGAGGAGGAGAAATAAGGGGAATAGATGGATAGAATTGATATGTGAGGTTAGGAATTGATATAGGGTAGATAAGCGGTTAAGATACATGTAAAAAGTATAATTAAATAGTTAATATTTAATTATCCATGGATGAAACACCATGGGGTATAATAAACTTAGGATAGGTGTTTAAATCAAATATTTAAGTAATACCCTAAGGGAGAAGTAGTGATATAAAGGTGCCATAGGTTACCGAGAGGAGGATAAGAAAAGTTGCAAGACAAAAACAAGGAGTTGGAAGAAAGGAAGAAAAAAGGTGATGATGTGATCCCCCTCAAACTAGGATGGGATGAATCCCAAAAGACCAACCGATCCCGAGTTTAAAAAAGCTAGATGAGAATGCAGGATGCCCCAGCAGATATCTTGACCGAACTGATTATTGATGGCACATGAAAACAATAAAAAGGAAGCAACCTAAGGACCTCACATTGGTAGGGCAGGTTAGATGGTCTTCATATGAGATGATGTTAGTACCTATAGACCCGTGAGTGGAAGGAGGGCTGCAAAATAGTAGCAACTAAAGAGTGACACATTGGTAGGTACAACCAGATGGTCTTCAACCCAGATGATGTTAGTGCTATAGACCCACTATCTTTAGGCTTCCACCAATTGTAAAATATCAGCAATGATTGGCCTCAATTAGCGCCGATCAAGCCAAAATCAACGCTTGACTAAACCAATTGGTGCCAACCATAAAAATTGCACCGACTTCGTACTTCAAATCCATATAAATATGAGAAAGGGAAACATGAACGATTTATTTACACCATGACAATTGATTTAGAAAGTGTCAAAAATTGACTTTGAGCAACATGGAAGCCTCTGGAAGTAGTCAGAAGCAGAAGAGGACACGACCTGGGGTAAGTGGATCTACCTTATCCTTGTCTATATGTTTACCATTAAATAAGCATACTAGGATGCTAGTTTTTAGGGAAAAAGGGAATAAGTGGGAGGTCAAAGTGTTTTAGACACTCTGTCTCCCAATTAAGGCGCGACTGAAAAAATCGACGCTGATTAGGTTCAATCGGTGACGACTGGATTAATTAGACTGAGAAAGTAGTAGAATGTGTTTTTTTGATGTTTTTATTTGAATAAAGGAGAAGCTAACACCTCGCTTGATGTCGTGGATGCAGTGCATGAGAGGCATTACATATGTGGGATGCTATTCACAAGTTTTTAGAGACTATTCTTCCTAACATGACAGACGCTAATTGGTGCCACTTGGAGCTATCCGGCTCTGGGCTTCTGTTAGTACTGACGAGTGCCTCGAGACATAGAGTTGATGTGAGCACCGATATGGTGATGGGATAGTTGGACGTGCACATTCTAGTTCGGGACGGGTGAGATGGCCATCACCCATGAGGACATATATAGGATCCTGAGGTTGCCGATCACCGGGGACCCGATAGAGACCACTCCACGAGATCAGTAGTAAAGGGCCCCGGGACGATTATATGGAGATAGGACAGATGATTCGAGAGATAGTTTCGAGGTGGTGAGGATAGCCTCACACTATAGAAACGAGATGATGCCAGGGAAGCGAGCAGATGGATAGCGCCGATTCGATGGCGATCTCCTATTTTTCTCACAAGATTCGGGAGGTGGGAGATTTTGATTTCTTAAATACTAGACCGTATTTGTGATATCCTGGAGTTTAGGCAGGTGTTTACGTTTTTTGATGCCCTAGTAGCAAGACAATATATCATGAGTTGTGGATGTACACCACAAGCAGGAGGACAAGTATTGATGTTAGCTTTGTGCTCCATTGCTAGGCATATGAGCATATAGCAATTGATCGGCCATCGTGGGCTTCCATGGATGCTAGTAGCAGAGGGGGCCTTTGATTATGGATTCCGTGATGGAGGAAAGACATGGCCCCGAGATACTGAGATAGATCTCAGCAGAGTGGTATACCGAGTGATTCAGATGCCGACACTAGAGCGAGTTATTTGGAGACCATATCGAGTCTACCTAACATGGGCCGATCAGGATGCTCACCTAGTGGAGCTGAGACAGAGCGGGGGTGGTTAGGGGTCACATGCCGATATGGAAGCACGTCCCATTTATATGGGTGTTGAGGTAGTTTGGTTTAGTACAAATGGTCTCAACCACATATATGCCATACTGAAAGGGACAGAGAGAGACGATTTGCCGATTTTGATCTCAAACAGATCCACTAAGGAGTCCCCACTTCCCATACATAGTGATGAATACATAGGAGTGGATGATGGCTATGTGGCATGGTACTCTCTGAGCTACCACGACACCTCCCGGCATCCATAGATGCGGATGAGGGGGACATATCTCGTTATCACCAAATCACAAAGCACCCCTGTGCATATACCTAAACTCACAAAGTGTGATTGGATAACATGGGTACTATCTCGAAGTTGTGGACTTGCTACTTGAGATAGACCTCCGAGAAAGCTGGTTCTTGCTCCTAAACTACCTGCCACAATCTACTCTAATGCAGGATAAGCTAACTGTTCTAATCTAAATTTCCAAGGGACTAGGGAAAGAGAATGCATAAAATGAAAGCCTACACTAAAGCGGTGATACACCAAAAAAGGAGGATGTGAGAGTAGTCTCCAAATGTGTGAAATACAGAGGCAAAGTGCACACTAGAAGAGGTGATGATAGTTCTCCATAATCTAGCAAAATGCATTCACAGCAATATTCCAAGCACACACAATGATAATGAATTCCTGCAAGAACATAATAATAGACACAATATTCTTGTAGAAAGACAAAAGGGGCAAGAAGAATGCAAGAAAACATAGCAGGGGAAGATACATCCACAAACTTTGTATTTTATTGCTTCTTGGTATGCACAGTTTAGTCTATCACGAGATAAGGGCCTGGATCACCATGCAAGGAGTCCACTACAAGGGCCTGCAACACACTAGCTTCACAAAGCAATTTTGGTAGAGCTTTGCTACCCAAAACTCTCTCTTTTTCAATGAGGCCAACACTCCAATTTATAGAAAAAAGGAGAAGGAAAAGAGAAGGGAAAATGGAAATCCCAAAATCTATCCTTCAACCACATTAGTAAGAGGCATTAAATTGGGTGAAATGATTATAAATTACTTGCAAAAGGCTCCCACACTGTCCCATGTGCTTTCGCAGAGAAAAGAAGGATGACCATGCCTCTTAAATGCACTCCCACTACCAAATAAAACACCTGCTACGAACCCGGCCACGTTTTCTTAAAAAAACTCAATAAATTTCTGATTAAATCTGGAATTTCTTGATTTTTGTGCATCGAGATCGGAACCAAGATTCCAACAATTACCAATTTTGTGTGATTTCATTGAGAAATGCAAAAGTTATGGCCTTCTGCGAAAGCGGCAGCTACTTTGGGCCTGGCAGGCGTTTTCTTTCATTTGGAGGAATGAGCATTAGCTGACTGGAGCCGAATATATTTCTCTTATTTAAATGTATCTACCCTCATCAAAATTAAGAAATCCATAAATTTGTGCTCATTCCAGAAAGTCCAATTTTGTGAAAATCGGAGCTCGGAGTCAAAAGTTATGGCCGTTTGAAGTTTCCGGACCAAATGTTGACTTTTCTTCTTCTCCTTTGGCCGCTTCGGCTTTTCGCGTCCCACGCGTCCCTTTGTCCCAAATGTCCCAGTGCTGAAATTTCCCATTTCGGCCGAACTGGCCGGTTCGCGTACTCGCGGCCCAGATGTCCCATTTGCTTTCGGACTGTTTGGGACAAATTTTCCCGATTCGCCCGGTTTGCGTACTTCGCATACCTTCAGCCCAACTATTCCAGGCTGCCTTGACTCATTTCGACGATCCGGCCGGGGATTCCGCGTTTTTGGCCACAAGGCGTCCGGACTTCTGTTTTGGCAGATTAGTCAAATTTTTCCAATTTTTCAAATTTTTAGCCAGTTCGGATTTCCGCGTCCCGACGCGTCCCTTTGGCCCAAATGTCCCAAATGCTGCGTGGACGCCTAAGCGGCCTTTCTAGCCGATTCACAGCGTACTTTTGTCCCAACCGTCCTGATCAAGTGTGAGGACTAGGACTTAGCCATTTTTCACAATTTTTTTCTCGCTCGAGCAGAACTGCTTTTGCAATTTTTCTTACCTTTCCTCGAACTTGCTCTCTTCTTCTTGGACAGGGGAGTTAGAAAAAATATGAGGGGACCCTAGAAACATGACTTTTCGCCCGGACTCAATATAATTTCTTGGGACTAAAGAATTTGATGCATGTTATCAAAATTACCTTGAGGGGTGAATTTTGGATAACAATATCTACAAAGATGCACGAGAGACTATAGGAGAGCATATTTCCCGACACATGCCCACCAGCTGCCCTCAAGGTGATTAGAGCTCGGCGAAGAGAGGGATGCACTTATATTGGAGAGAGATACGCATGTTAGGAGCGTGGATACGGTGATCAAAGAGCAAGATCGCTACCATAGGCATAGAGAGGCCCTCGGGGCCAAATGCATGTGATACACAGGCACCACTTCGAGTCCAGTCATAGGGTGTGGCATCCGGAGGGCCAGCACTACAATACAACAACGCGCCATTCACGAGCACCTAGTATGGTGAGTGTGAGCACCTATCAAGCTCTCCTCGCCGAGGTGAGATACTATGAGGATACCCTCACACAAAGATGCCCCCGATGTGACTCACTACGATGAGGGAGGAGATTAGTGATAGCTGCAGCTAGTGGTGCATCACGCAGGTGTGTGAGTCTTGGGAGAGATCGAGGTGGTGGCAAGGCCCTCAGTAGCAGTGCTTCTAGCTCGATAGGAGGTGGCCAGGAGAGACAACCTTGGCCAGAGGAGGGTGGAGGAGATAGTGTCTTCCACCTATCCGACTTTACTATATAGATATGTTATTTTTGTATCGATATATTGATGTAGCCTCGGTTTTGAAGGCATTTTTGATGTATGATATAGATGGCTTGATTGAAATCCATCCATTCTTTTTGTACAGACACTCATGTATATATATTCATCATTTATGTGTTATGTGATTGTACTTATGCATGCATTTAATTTTGATACATATAGTTAGATGTAGTGTAATTTTGATGGACATAGACATATGTTGATAGAGGATAGATGGATAGATGTGATGTGATTTTATGGGATTGATAGATTGATAAACTAAACATGTTTAAGATGTTAATTTAATTGTAATGAAATAGATAGATGGATTCACATGTGTTTTTAATACATGCTTTGATGTGTTTTAGACGAAGTAGATAAGATATGTATAGATAGATGATAGATTTGACTAAATTAACATGTTAAATGTCAATTTAATTGGATGAACAACAAATAATAATGGGAAATGCTCCTTGTGACAGCAAAGGATGTAATGATATAATCTTTGTTTTAGAAATAAAAAGCAATACACCTAGATAGGAAAAAGAATGATAAGTTAGGCCTTAACCGACCATAAATAGAGACTTTGGTAGGAAACCGAAAGATGATGCACATAAGGCCATAGACACAGATAAAATGAACCTGACACTAGTTAGTCACAAACCAGATCTAAGAGATAGATGGAATGAGAAGTAAGTATGTATCTCGTCAAAATATATGAAGGACAAAATACGTGCTCATATTGGGAAAATAGGGTCTCCATATGATCGAAAAAGGTCTTATATCTCAGCTTCATGATTTTTTGATAGAAGAGCAAACTGATCAATGTGGGAAGTTTGCTAGATATAGAAAGACTGATCGATACGGGAAGTCTTTCAGTGATGCTAAAAAGTGAACAAACTGGTGAAGGGGAAGTCTGTTACTGCAAAGGCTGATCCATGCGAGAAGCCTGAAAATTCCATGAGATAAACAACCATCCTTCAAGGGAGCGGTCTGTATTTTGAATTTGATGATAGCCATCCTTTAAGGGAATGGTCTATACTTTTTAATTTATTTGATAAGGCATGGATAGTTGTCCTTCGAGGGATCAGTCTATCTTTTGGAATTAGGATAACATCTTTATTTTTTTATTTCTTTTTATGTTCGGAGCTTTGGAAGAAGTTTAGTTTAGACCAAATAGATCAGAGAGAGGGGAAGAAAATGTATACAAACACATACTTATGCCCCAAGTAGACTCAATTTAAGATAAACACTCAAGACATATGAAGTAGTGATTAAGGTGTTCCTACCATGAGGAGGAACATATCCATAAGAAAAATGCCATGAGTAGAGCCGCGGTACTCATATTTAAGGTAGAAAAGACATAACGTGGAGAACCACATAGTTCCGAATCACTACGAAATGCATGACTGGTTGCAGATGGATGAAGAATCTGGTTTTGCGACTAAGATCGTGTAAGATAGATTTTAACAATAGAAGGGCCTTAGATGCAAAGCATTAAGAGGCTCCATTTCAGGTACACCATCCATGGAAGATAGACGATAAGCCCCAGACCCATATTTATGAGTGACTACGTACGAACCCATCCAGTTAGGAGAAAACTTACCACGCTAACTCCTTTGCGGTGTAGTGAAATTTTGGTTTTCTTTAAGAACAAGATCCCCAACCTTGAAGTAATGGTGCTACAAGTGCTTGTTATAAGCACATTTGACATGCTCAAGATAGACTTGATGATGCTCAAGAGCATTGAGACACTGCTCATGGAGTAACTCAAGCGGCGCTAGATGATGTTGACGATAATCCTCATTAGAGACAAATTCTCTGAGAGAGGCAGGAAGAGATGGGATGTGGAATTCCAAAGGAAGGACAACCTAAGACCCATAGATGAGAGAGAAGGGAGTAGCACCGGTAGAGAGTACGAATGCTAGTCGATAATCCCGAGAGCAAAAGGGATATGTAAATGCCAATCCCTACCAGCTCGACTAGTTACCTTTGTGAGGATATTACACAAAGTTTTATTGGAAGCCTCAGCCTAGCCGTTAGCTTGGGGATAGTATGGAGAAGAAAAGCTAAGTTTGATATTGAAAGCATCACATAGGTTTTGTAAATCGATGTTTTTGAAGTATTTACCATTATCTCAGTGAGGAGTTTGTGCGGACACCAAAGTGAAAAATGATGTGTTTATAGACAAAATCAACAATGGGTTTAGCTTTGGTTGATGAAAGAGGAATAACTTCCACCCACTTAGTGAAGTATCCTGTGGTAGTAATGATAGAGTGATGATGCTGTGAAGAGTGGGGATTGATGAGACCGATGAGATCAAGACCCCATTGTGAGAAAGGTCACAAATCTGTTGGAGGTTGCAAAGCTTTGACTAGGGATATGTATAAGATTGGAATGTTGTTGACACTGATACATTTATTAGTGTATTTGCAACAGTCTTGATTAAGAGAAGGCCAATAATAAACTAAACATAACATGTGTTTAGCTAAGCCACTAAAATCTCCACCACAGATACCATCATGGACTTCTGGATGGCTTTAGATGATTCGGGGTTTTGAGGCATCGAAGCAAAATACCATCAAAACCACTTTTGTATAGGATTCTACCTAGTAATAGTATAGTGATTATCACGTAGGATTAAAGATCTTCTACCATTGGAAGTCAGATCTAGAGGAAGTGCTGAACGAGATAGATAATCAAAAATGTGCTGATACCACTCATCTTGAGTGTTGGTTGTGATGGCATTAATTGAAGTCAACTGCTTGAGATGAGATGGTTGGTCTAAATGCTGAAGAACCACATAAAGTCGCGAGTCTTTGGTAAAAGGTGGAATAAGCGAGGCTAAATAAGTCATTGTATCTGCGAATCGATTCGCAGTGTGAGGAATAGCTTGGATAGTAAATTTATCAAAAGATTGAAGTTGAAAGAGAATGATATCGTGATATTTTTGAAGGATATAATTTTTGCATTGATAGACACCAGTGACTTAATTAATGATGAGCTCAGAATCACTAAAGATGTCAATATGGAAAGCACCAAGATTAATGGCATTTTGAAGACCTAAAACAAGAGCTTCATATTTGGCCATATTATTGGTACACTCAAAGTTAATTGTGTGCAAATGAGATAGGTGCACCCTAAGGAGGAATCATGATGAAACCTATACCTCCCCTTGTTGACATTTGGACCCATCAAAGAATAGTTTTATTTCAAATGGAGACAGACATTGAATCGATTTGTTGGATGTACTCATCTAGGAATTGAGCAAGGGGATTTGAGTGTCCGGAAGAGGAGTATCAGCTAATTGATCCATAATGACCTGACCCTTGATAGATTTTTGTGAGATGAACTCGAGATCAAACTCTATCATGAGCATGAGCCAACGAGTGATACGATCATTGTGATAAGGTTTCGCATGCATTGTCTTGAGTGGATTGACACTTGTAACAATATATGTTTTGTGATTAAGGAGGTAGTGACGAAGTTTAGAATTCGCAAAGAAGAGATCACAACACAACTTTTCAGCTTCAGAATAGCATGTTTCATACTCATGAAGAGTGTGACTGATATAATAGATATCTTGTTCTTTACCGTTAGCATCCCGATGTGAGATCATGGCTCCCGAGATCATGAGTGATCATAGAAATATAAAGATAGAATGGCTCCCCCTCGCATGGAGGTGCCAAGCACGAGATGGAGAAAGAAGATAATATTTGAGATCATTAAAGGCCTTTTGGAAATTCTCATCCCATTCAAAATGAACATTCTTATGGAGGAGATGATGAAAAGGTTGACAATAGTCCAATAGTTACGAGATAAAATGACACACTAATTGATTGAAGGAGTCCTTGAAGACCCAGAGCTGTTTTAAGTTATAAGGGGGAGGAATCTCAAGGATAGCCTTTATTTTTGTGGGATCAACTTCAATACCCCTAATATAAATGATAAAGCCTAAGAGTTTACCAGTGAGAATGCCAAACACGCATTTAGATGGATTTAGGCGAAGACAAAAATGAATGAGCCTCTCAAAGAGAGGTGCAAGAATGAAAAGGTGATCTTAAGGGCATTTGGACTTACCAAGGAGATCATCAACATAATCTTCCACCGTTTTGTGTAAGAGATCATGGAAGATGTAGGCCATTTCTCGTTGATAGGTTGTTCCTGCATTCTTAAGACCGAAAGGCATGACATGATAACAAAAATTCTCCCAAGGAGTTATGAAGGAAGTCTTATGCTGGTCCTCAGTGTGATGAGAATTTGATTATATCCCAAGAAACCATCCTTAAGAGAAAGCATCTCATGACTGTAGTTAAATCCACGAGTTGATCGTTATTAGGTAGAGAAAAATCATCTTTTGAACAAGCGAGATTAAGATCCCAAAAGTCGAGTACAAATTCAAATTTTCCTAGTAGATTTGGTTACTAGTACTACATTTGAAACCCATTGTGGATAGTCAATGGGTTGGATGAAGATTAGGGAAAACAAGCGTTGCAACTCTTCTTTAACAAGAAGGGCTACACGAGGTGAATTTTACATAATTTTTGTTTAACCATTTGATGTCCGGAAGAGTAACGATATTGTGGACCATGATATCGAGGATTGAGTCTGACATATCTTCATTTGACCAAGCAAAATCTTGGTGATGGCTGGAAAGAAAGGTGGTGAAGTCTCCTAACTCATGTGGATTAAGAGATTGGCCGAACTTAATGATGCAAGGTCTTTAGAAGTCCCTATATTAAGGTCGAAAGTGGCTTCATTTAAAAGCGTAAATATATTAGAAGGAATGATTTTAGGAAGATAGGAATCCTCTACCGCAATAGGTGAGGAAAGAATCATCATTCACATGGTGGATAGTGTTGATAGTGGGAGAGTTGTCTCCAATTATTTCAGGGAAGACTAATGGTATGGAAGTGGATTCGCCATTAGTTTTATAGGTCAATGGACCTATGGAAATGGTATTGACTAAAAAAAAAAGTTAGGCGGGATGGAAATGGTGTCATCCACATCAACTGATGCTTCTGACCTTGTGGGAGAAGATGGTTCCTCAATGGAAAGAGGCTCATCGAGAATGGTGATGGTGGCTTTTGAGAGAGGTTTAAATCCTAAACCAAATTTTTGATGTGGTTTAAGAGTTGGAATGGATGCGAGGTCATGCACACCCTGTTCATACTTTCCTAGGCCAAAGCCCTTCCATGCGCATTGATATAAATAAGTTTTTGTGAATGCGGGATTATGTAAACAATCAAACCCTGCTGAATAGGGTTTGGCCCTAGGGGAGAATCCGAGCGATAGTGAGGTGTATCAAGACCACCATAAATGAAGTTAGTCTATTGATTGGGCAAACCAATGGTGACGATGCGACCAAGACCTAGCTGATATTCAGGTTGTTTGTCTAGTCTACCATAATCATCGGGTTTTGAGATGGGTGTCAAAAGAAAGAAGAGGAAGCTCTCCTAGCGAAAAAACGCTGCAATGTCTCCTCCAGATTTTGTAAATCTAGTAGCTTTGTTACAGGTATGGAAGAGGATGAAGCCTCATCAGGAGAACAAGCATTCTCCTTTAGAGGGGTAGACCCTGTGGTCATGTCGTGTTGTACGGAAGGAAAAGGATCTCCTAGATGAGTATAGATTTTTCCCTCATACTAATATTTTAAGCATTGATGGAGGGTTGATGGGACATAATGCATTGTATAAATCTAGGAGCATCTGAGGATCATATTGTAGTGGAATTTCCCTTCAAAAATGTAAAAAGCTCGTAAAGAAGTTTCTTACCTACCTGAATGGGCAGACCACAGTTCCTAAAGTAACCACCAGTTGATCGTTAAATGATCAAAGGGTGAAAGGTAGTGGTGACACTACGTTCTTTGGTAACTTAAGTTTCTCGAATGTGTGGGAGTAAATGATATTTAGTGCAGCACCACTATTGATCATAGTGCATTTTAACGTAGTGTTGTTGATTTGAACCGTGATAAAGAGGAGCCTCTAAATCCTTAGAAGAAAGGAGGAATTTCATAATCCTTGAAGGAAATGGCGGTTGACAGATCTATTCAATCCAACAACCATCTTGAAAGGTTGTGGCTCATCTAAATCCACTACAATGTGACACAGATTATCAATCGAGAGCTTTGGTGATGTTGTGGAGATGATTGAATGAGGTCAAAAAGAGACATTTTGACCAGAGCATGGGTGAGTTGTTTCATAACACTCTCCTCAACCCGACACAGGGAATATGAACCCGAGGTGAAGCATGAATGGAGACCCGAGGTCTCGAGGTTGATGAGGAAGGATTAACTCCTTCAGGGGCCACAGAGATATGACAACCCGTGGTCGAGATGCTGTAGATGATGATGGATTATCATACTGATGGTGCTCTAGTGGCAATATGAATTGTGTCGATTTGAGAAGGTGGGAGATCATCCAGAGTGGAATTAATAGAATTAGAGGTCTAGGTAGAACATTTAGGCTCAAATGTAGTTGAGATGATAGGATAAATTTGTTCCTCCTCCTCTTCCGAAGAAGATCAATTTCTTCCAAAAGGATGCTAATGACAGATTGATGGGATTTACATCCCTCGGTGTCATGTCCTGGAGTGTGGTGGTAAGCAAAAATCAAATCAGAGTTGAACCAGGAAGGTTTTACTCCTTTAGGATTATAGGGTTTGATCGGAGGAAGAGATATGGATGAAGATTGGATAAGTTGGTGAAGAAGTTCAATATAGAATCCGGTAGACAAAGATGAGGATAGAGATGACGAAGGTGCCTCTTTCACCTTAGTAGACTGTCGAGGTAAAATAATCTGCATGTCTGGTTTGACAGTCTTTTTAGGGATCGTTTTGCTTTTCTAGACATCGGGAGAAGTAGTCTTGAGTGCTTGAGATGAAAGAGGCAATATTGATTTCGATGGAGGAGGAACTCCTAAGATAGATTTTAAAGATGACAAAGATTTGACAAGTGTTATGGTCTTCAGAGATGAAGAAGGTTGCTTGGTCGAAACAAATGATGATTTAGATAAGACTTATTTAGATGAGGGAGGAGCTCCCAAAATAGGTATGATAGGAGGAACAAAAGGTGCCTTGGCTTTTGGTGATGAAGATGATGGTTCGATAAAGAGGGTGACTCCTTGCTAGTGGTTAAATCCACTTTACAAAGCACTTTGTGAAGATGGTATTGTAGAAGAAGACGCCTTCTCAGTGGATAAATCCAATTTTTTATGAGGTGTAGAGAGATATTTTTGAGGGAAAGCACCAAGAGTCTTGATAGTCCGAAATATTGGTTTTCCTTTTTCAGGGATGGTGACAACTTCGACCGCATAAGGTGATTGTAACCTTTTCGGGGAAGTAGATGGTGAGGTACTGATGATGTAACGTTAGACTTCAGTTGTCTCAGTTTAAGTTCAGGAATCGAAGGTGTAGGTGCCGGTGCTATTTCTTTATATTTTTCCTTAATAGGCAAGGCAACATCGGTGATGGAAGAAGTGGATGATGAAGAAGTGGTTCCCTATGAGGAAGATACTTCCGGTATAGTAATTGTGGGTGCAACTACTATAGGAAAGGAAATGGGAAGAGTCAAAATCAAAGACGCTTCTGTTGGTAGAGAAGTTAGTACGACTATAGGTATGTTCACCAATGGCATAGTCATGGTGAAAATAGGAGAAATAGAAGTAGATGTATTCGTTGTGGAAACTTGAAGAGATGTAAATGCCTCAAGCATCGAAAGAATGTCTAACGATGAGACAAATGAGGATGACACTGTCTCTAGCATGGATGGAAGATCAGATAAAGAGGTAGAGAGAGATGAATCCATCTCTAAAAATGGAGGAATATTCAAAGATGAATTGTCTGAAGATGGTGGAATCTTAGAGATTAACGGAGCGGGAGGAAGTTCCGATTCGGTTGACATGTTCGTAGATGGCTTAGGTTTAGAAGAATATTCTTGAGATGAAGCTGATAGTATGAGTGTTTGGTTTTTGAGACCTTGAAGCGTCATTGTTCGGGGAATGATTGGGAAAAGGTTGTTTAAAGACATCAAGTGCCTGATTTGGGGGAGCATTTGGGTTATCCAAAATGAGCTCACCTTTATCAATGAATTTTTGGACAAGATTTTTGAAGGTCTAACATCGTTAAATGTCATTTCCTTTTCTTCTATGATAATGACATAAGTTATTTTCCTATACCGAATGGTCGTTCTTGGCTTTAAGAAAATTTCTAATAGGGGGAAGTTCGATCATGTGAACTTCTAACATTTTTCCAAGATAGAAGCATATGATTCCCCCAACGAAGTAATAGATCAAGATGACGAGGGTCCTTTCAAGAAGATGAAGAGTATCTCCGTGGTGTTTGATTATAAGTGTTATCAGCTCATGATGTTTTTAATATGATAGCGTTGGTGGACCCCTGATTCTTGTCTTTGTTAGAAGCGGAAGGGTTTGTTTTTGTAAATCAAGAAAATATGTTTTAGATTTAGAGCAAAGTTTTAACTTCCCTTGTTCAATGGCACGGACTCAAGTTTGCGTGCCATCGTAAAGGCTTCTTCAAATGTATGAAAGGTTTGAATCCTTAAAGTGGAAGAAATATGATTAGAGTAAGATCGAGTAAAAACTTGATCTGTTGAGATTGAGGAGGAGAAAGATAATTGATTTATTATACCTCTCCAAGGAGCGAAAAAAGTCTACAATAGACTCATCATCGAATTGATGAATGTTATAAAGATCTGTCGATATCTTGTGTTATATTTATTGAAAATTTTTCAACAAACATATGAGCTAATTGAGAGAAAGAAAACGAGGAGTGTTTGGGAATGTTATTATACCAATATAATGTAGGCCCTGCTAGAGACATAGGGAAAGTATGGAGCATAAGCTCCCGATCCTGACTATAAGGTATCAAGTGTGCTTGAACACTCATAGGTGTTGTTGAGGATCCTCCCAATTATGAAATTTTGAGAAATTAGGAAGTTCCGATTGGGGAGGATAAGGCTTTAAAGCCACTGATGGATGAATCAGTTCATTACACACTTCTTCAAAAGAGTATGAAGGGCGAGCCCCTTTGGTGGAGGCTTCTAGGTCTACGATTTTATTGGAAAGAATTTTGACGCGCATTGCTTGATTGAGGAGGAGGAGTGTTGTTATGTCCTGCATAAGAAGCGAATGGTAGATTTTGTTGAGGTGTTAACGGGGGATTCATCTGTTGATTAACAGGATGATAAGAGGAATAACCAAGTGTTAAGGTGGCGCTTTGGTGAGGTATTTTTATGAAGGAGCTTGCGTATAAACAGTGTGAGATGACAAGTGGTTGAGAGAAAGGTGGTTGAATGAAATATGGAGCACCGTGATTCGTGGGCTCCTAAAATTGTTGAATGAATCGGAATGGATTGAGGAACATGGGTGTTGATTTGATTGGACATGGTGGGGAACAAATTTTGAATGAGGATTTTGATTTGCGATTGGTTGTTAAGGGCACCGATGCCGAGGATGGGAAAAGGTCACTGTCGCTAGAGCATTAGAAGAAAGACCAGGTGGAGGACGACGAGAAGAAGGAACCGACCAGATTAAGTAGAAGGGGGTTGATTCATGAGAGGTACTGACCACGAGACACAATATATGGCATAGATCTTAATTAACAACAATCCATGAGAGCGTGGATGCACCCATCATAACTAAAGAAGAGGTCCTCTCAAAAGTAGGTTGTGGAGTGATCGAGGTAGCCGCGGTACTAGGGATAGGCAAGATCATTTGAGAACCAGTCGACATGGTCGGTGGAAGAGAAAAAGGAGGCATAGATGTGCCACCCTCTTCCGTGGTTTGAGGCAAGAAAAGTATGCTAACTGTTCTATAAAATCCTAGGATGGTTCATGAGAATAATCGTAAACTTGCTGGATTAGTGGTCCTTGATCGATATTCGAACAGACTTATGCACTAGATAGTCTATAAGGGCTACTAAATTGTGATCAAGGAGCGCTTGAAATTTAGGATCTCCGCGAGGAACATACTCTATATCGAGAAAGCGAGATGATACCTCTAAAGGAATTTGGGGAAGGCTGGACGTGATGGGATCACTTTAGGATGATAGAAAGGATTATATGACCAAGATGGGGAACCAACTAATAGTGGTCCTGAGGAAGACCTAAGGGGTGCCAAAACATCCACATTAGTGGTGATATCGGATGAAGAAGGGGCCAGTTGAGCCATTTTTCTAGATTGTGATCGGGTGATGACCGTCATAAACAAGCAAAAACATAAAAAAGAGATTGACCTAACTAATGCACAGACAATTCAAGCAGCGTAGGTGATTATCTCTTTTAAGTTTTCATGCTTTTAAGAAAGAAAATATTAGGGAAGGCTTTTTAGAATAGGAACTACTTAGATAGCCAAACTAAGGATGGTTTGGGGAATGTTTTGGTGAGGATTCCCGAAGGCACTTCAGTAAAAGACCTATACATGGCTTGATATAGGGGCCTACCTCCGCACTTCACACACCATCACGCGATAAGAGATTCGGGTGCTTTGCCAATATATACCATAATTTTCGTGAATTTATAGTGCAGCCCGAGTACCACATAGGCTCTTCCTCTTGGATGTCACTTCCAAGTAGGCGAGGCCAAGGAAGGAATTTTTGTTTAAATGCTTAATACCTAGTGATTTTGGCTTTGTGTGTAAGGGTCAAAAATAAAAATCAAATAGTGTCACTACCAATTTTGATTATTTTTCCAACCTATTTTGAAAACTAGATGAAGAACATACAACAGAAATGACAAAGAAGAAGTTCTTTTTAAGCACTAAAAATGAAGTGTTGGATTTCGATGAAGACAAGTCAAACAAGTTCTTTCCCAAATGTGATTAAATTCTTTTTAAGCACCAAAATCAAAATGTTTGAATGTGATAGAAAACAAACAAACAAGTTCTTTTCTTAAAAAGGAGAAAACACCGTAAAAGATAAATACCTAGAGATTTACCTATCGAAGGTGTGTAGACTTCAAAAAGCGCGTTGTTGAGCTCTTCCCCTCAAACAATCCCATGAACAAGCAAAGTGCTCTACAAGAAGAGGTTAAGCAAACACACAAACAAATCTAGAAAGATATATCCAGATAATAGTAGAAAAAGATTTCTATTTAAGAAACTAGAAACTTTCAAAGAAATGACAATTCTACACCAAGAGATAAATCAAAAGTGCGAGTTTTGAAATTAAATGAAAGATTTATTAATTTTAGAAGTAGAAATGGGCATCTAGATATGCAAGAAAGAAATAATTTTGATTTTTCAAATTATAAGTGAAAGAAGCAGGACCAAAATGAAGAAAGGAAATACGTCAGGAAAATTGATGAAAATCAGTGAAAAAAAGAACAAAAGCTCAAAACTGGAAAAGAAATGAACTTACCAATAGGGGACTTTGGTTCAAGTCCCACCGGTGTGCCAAAATGTAGATCAAGAATTTCCACGCTTGTTACCTGTCCAAGTTAATGTACCAAAATAAACACAAGAACCTTGAAAAACTCAAATGAAATCAATATCTGATAGATAAGACAAGATTTGAAGATGTAGATGTAGAAGAAATCCGATGTAGACAAGACGGACGCACACAAGCAATCTTGAAAAGTAGATCTGAGAAACCTATGAGACACAAATACTTGATAGAAAAAGACAATGTTAAAATATATTTGGGTGGACTACCTGAAAAGCGGGTCCAGGAAGCGATAAGCTCCCTCGGTGGATGTCAGTCCATGTTTTCAATTAAAGAAAGATGCATACATGATAAAAGATGTAAGTAAATGTCTATATTTTCTAATTAAAAATGACAAATAGAATGTAAATAGTAGATAGAAAGCAACAGAAAATAGGAAACTATGAAAACAATGCCGATTTGTGTTACCTGAGTTCTTTTACCTGTCTGCAGGCCAATCGGTGTCGATTGGGTGAATCGGAGTTTATTAGGCTCAATCAAAGATCGATCGGGATCAGTCGGCGTTGACTAGGGGAAAATTGTAGGAAGGTTGAGAAATGGACAATGAAGGCTAGATCATCAATGTCTGTTGGATTTGTAGGGATACTGAAAAAGCTTTGCCTTAGCTAGATGCAGGAACAAAGTCACCAAGAGATCAATGAAGCCTCATGATGTCGATGTTGTGGGAGCAGAGTAACGGTACTCCTCTCAGGGATTGTTTTGGACAAAATTCACTCTCACTTGATAGATTATGCTCAGGCTTAGTGCTCAAAAACTCTTAGGCATTGTTTCTACTAACCGAACTAACTAAATTCTGCCCCTGTATTTATAATCAGCGTTTACTAAGGTACAATTGGTGCCGTTCAAAAATCAAGCGCCGACCGAGTATCGCACCAAGTGCTGATTGGGGAATAGAGTCCAAAAATGGCCAAAAAGGATGATCCGGAGAGATGAAAGTGCATCCTTCTAGCTCAAATACGGAAATAACCCACCGCACGGTTTGGGAGGAGGAGAAATATGGGGAATAGATTGATAGAATTGATATGGGGTAGATAAGCGGTTAAGATACATGTAAAAAGTATAATTAAATAGTTAATATTTAATTATCCATGGATGAAACACCATGGGGTATAATAAACTTAGGATAGGTGTTTAAATCAAATATTTAAGTAATACCCTAAGGGAGAAGTGGTGATATAAAGGTGCCCCAGGTTACCAGAGAGGATAAACAAACCTAGGGGACACTAAATTGGGTAACCAATTTTAGGTGTCTACAATTGTAGCATGTTAATACCTCTTTTTATGACCCAAAGTAAGCCATGAATTAATGCTTCATGCTCAACCATATTATAATTGCATGAAAATTGGATACTCAAAGCTGAAAAATACCTTTCATTTGTTGGGAAGTGAGCATCAAACCCGCTCCTTATTCTTTCTTGTTCTCAGCTCCATCAAATGAAGCTTCCAAATTCCTTTTGTTGCATTTTATATTTTGTACAACAAGGGAATTGGTGTGTTTTCCTCATGCAAACAATACACACTAAACAGATGTTCCTCAACTTCTTTGAAAGGATCATGAACATGTTCTTGATGTGTCTTTTCATCCATAAACAAGTTAGAAACACCATCTAATGCTAAAAATGAGTTGTATTATCAAATCAGATTGGTTTAAGGATGCATGATTAGCTAATGCATTAAAATTGTGAGGCTCAATATGAAATCTTACCAACGGTTCTAAATTGATAGTAACCTTGGTTCCATAATGTGTAGTGAAAAAAATAAGGACCAATCTAAAGAGAGATAACCGCCTATCTTTGTTGTGAAATCTCTTGATAAACAATAAACAAAGTAAGGAGGTAAATCTATGAAAGTAATATCATGAAGAATGGAAAGATTTGGGCAACCATGCAATGTTACCTCTAGATTTTTGATGACACAAACCGTATTCATTGCAGTCCCATCAAGGAATAGAACACTTTTTTCTATAGGTTCATAATGCAAACCCAATTTTTCTGCAATTGCTTTTCACATAACTATGCTACTTGCTCTATTATCCACCATACAGTTATGAACAATATGTTCTCCAATAATCAGTGAAAAATAAAATGGTGGTGGCTTCTTGATGTCATGAGCATTTAAAACTCTATGAACCATCCATTTAACCTCTTTAATGCAGCCTCATTCCATTGTTCCAAGGCCCATGTCTCGCTTCTGTCAACTTCCTTTTCTATTTTTTTGAAGAAATATCCTACTTAGCAAGTTCATGAGAAATTAAATCTTACTATCCTGGAATAATTAGTGCATCCCACATTGAGGTGTTAACATTAAGATTTTTCATTACATCAACAATCTTAAAGGAAGCAACAGCTTTAGAAATGACTCTATTATTTTAGCATAGGCTTTAGCAAAAAAACCGATTCCACTTCGGTTGCTTTTGCTATCTAAGGTATAAATATCCTTCTTGGATCAAGTTGTATCTTTTTCACTGCTCTTTACTAGGTGAAACACTTACTATTGTTTGAGAAACAACAACAATGTTAGCTGGTTTGGGCCCTGTAGTTGCTGTTTTTCACCGAAAGTGGGAAGAACATACCTATTTTGCTTTTTTTTATTTCGTAGGATTTTCTTAAGCCTTAGTGGTAATTGAAATACATTAATCCTCAGTAAAATTGATTAAATTATATTCAGGTACTTTTTGATGTGACATTATTATTGCCCACCCTCCATTTAAGGCATGAACAATCTCTCGAATTGAGGTTGTGCAACAAGACTTATGTTAAAAAAGCATTTAGGCAACTTACCGCTGAATGAGGTTGATTACAAGGTTTAAACCATTCTTGGGTAGCCATATTAATTGGGACTAAAATGTTAGATGAACTAGGAACCTTTGGGTCAAACTGCCTTTGCTGATAAGGTTGCCTATAATTTTGATTCTCCTGGTAAGGTTGCTTATTTTTCTCGGTTTTGGCTGATAAGGAGCCCGATAAGATCTCGTAGGTAATGCAAGTCTATTCTTGATTGAATTCAATTTGTTCCCCATGGTCTACAAAGCCTTAAATACGTCATCCATCGCGGCTACAACAATAGGTTATATAATCATGATAGGTTGTGGGATAGAGCTAAATATACCAAAATAGGCATCAAGGCCTTGGTGCTAATTTTACGGCTTCAATAAGGTTGATTTATGATTTTATAGCTAGCGATATCATAAGCATCCAAAAGAGTTTCACCTCCCATAGGCTGAATCATAGTTGAAATATCATTGTTTAATGCTCTAAGATAATAAAGGAAAGCATGATCAACTTGAGGCTTAACACTTGATAGGATTCTTTCCCAAGTTCTAGAAAAATAAATGTTGAAACTAGACATAAATTCATGAGGAGTTGTTCTAATGGTAGATAGTTGTTCTATAAGGGATAAATGATCTGAGTTATCTTGAAATTGTTTCAAAGAATTTACCACTTAAATCATCTCAAGATCTTATGCTTCCAATCTCTAGATTTCTATACCATTGCAAAGGATTTTCCTTTAAAGGATGCAACTAAAAGTCTCAAAGATACATCTTCATGAGTGATATTTTGAATTGCACATAAGGCTTCAACATCTTTGATGTGCTTTGTATTTGTAACCTGATTTTCACCAAAATGATGGCAAGCTTTTCATGGCAGCATTAGGGATATCATGATAAATGGAACTACTAATGGGATGCCATTAGTAAAGGTCACAAAAATTATAAGGTGGTTGAATAGCCATTGGAAAAACTCGGGATTTGAATAGAGAAATTGATACGTGGTGAAGGAATATTAGGATGATGGTTATCAAAACCAAGCCTATAATAACGTAAAGTATTACCAAATCTTCTCTTCTTCTATAAGTTAAACGTAAATAAATCATATTAGAAGGAATTCCTCTTCATGATGATCTTGTATTCACTTCAAGCATGGAACATGCTGCAATACTGTCTAAAATCATCTTTATTGAGTAGCCAAAATAAATCTTAGAATTTTTAGAATAAATTGTTGAGCTTGCTGATCCAAAAGTAACTTTTCCATACAGTAAATCTCACCGTAAATTGTTGTAATTTTCCTACAAATCTGATTCATTTTTCCACTAGGCATGCCAAAAATGTTCTCTTGAAATTTCACCCTATAGAGATGGATGCAAAGTCGTAAGCTCTAGTAAAATGATCTCTCTCTTTTGTAGATATAATGGAAATACCTAAGGTCTATGGGTATACCTTTTTTTCGAGGCGAGTCTTAGGTATCAAGGTTGGTTCCTTATTGATGTATCCTAAACTGATTTTATGGGGTTTGAGGTAAAAGATGATTGTAAAAGGATTTAAAACGACGTGATACTCAAAACTTATATGAGGTCTTTGACTTAGTACATGCACAATTGATATGGAAATGAATTTTGATGTAAAAGCTAACAATTTTCTATAGAAAATTAAAGGTAAACACTTTGATGTATTGAGGGAAAATATCACAACAATACTGCTAAGTTAAACATACGCATTAATATACTGCAAAGATTATTGAATTCGCAATAGGGTAAGATGATTAATCGGGAATTCAACATTCACAAGATTAATGGAACATACACAAGACTGAAAATAATTGGAAATGAAGAAAATACTTCACATTCAGAGGGGAAAGATGGCAGAATCTACTTCAGCATTCCTTTATCTAAAATTCATCCCCTTGTGTTTTGCAAATGAACACAATATATAGAAAAATTATTTCACCCACCTTTCCTAAAAATAGGATAAAATTGTACGCCCATGCATCCTATTTTTATCCTTTATTTAGGCTAAAATAATGCAAGCTAATACGAATAGGCATTAATAGCCACTAGTTACATCTTAGTCAAACTCAAGTTTACTGTTCTATTTTTTAGAAAAAGCATGGGTGAATAATTTGCTAACAATATATCTTGCTTGATGGGAAACTCTCCTTCCTTGTGCATGCAAATTCTGTCTTCTTATTGCCTAATGTGACATCTATAATTCTGATCCACTTGCCTCCTTGGATGCACATGCAAAATTTATCTCCCTGTGTGTGAGAAAATCAATTACATTATTTGCAATACTTTGCAAAAATAATTCATCCAAACATCTATCTTGATTGGGACCACCTTTGTTTCTGATGTTGACACTTGTTCTGTCTTCTTGTGGTCACATGGATAACACATTGTGAATCATCTCCAACCTTCCCATTAGTGGGTACCACCTTTGTAGTTCACCATTTAAGGGTATGAGGTATCTTTTGTAAGTGTTAAGGTAAATATTCTTTGGTTATACTCCACCACTTACCTATCATTTTCTCCTCGATCATTGGTTATAATCATTTGTTTTCTCCCCTTTT
Source organism: Taxus wallichiana var. yunnanensis (assembly GCA_018340775.1). NCBI lineage: Eukaryota > Viridiplantae > Streptophyta > Pinopsida > Cupressales > Taxaceae > Taxus > Taxus wallichiana. Next base: position 286,996,514 of record CM031241.1, read on the forward strand.
GATTTTTGTTTAGATGGCATATCATATAGTTCAGACCTTAGATAAGGTCAATGTAAATAATACTATTCAGCCACCCTTTGTATAACACATGGTACACTCGTATAGTCTTTCACCTATTTTCTTATCACGGTCTCGCAATTTTCTTGTCGGTTTTTGTATTTTTAATGGAATAAGGTTATACTTTACCTTTTGGGTGATAATTGTTGGCATGTATGGTTGTCAGCCCCCTTTGATCATTTGGGACATAGACTATGGTTTAGAATTTTAAAATTCAATATGCAATGATTTTGGTTTTAAACATGGGGCTGGCCCCCTCTCCACGATGACTCACCCTTTATCATTTTGTCGGTGACATGGTTAACTCAGGTCAAGTTTTCTTTGAAATTTGGTGATTGATTCAACCATTGATTGGTATCCTTTTGATTTATAGCCATTGATCTTGACCCTCGGTTAGGGTTTTTGACTTGGCATTTAATGTTCTAGCTGTTAATGTGACCATGGTGATTTTCTTTAAAATTTGGTGATCAATTTTTAGCCGTTGATCTCTGATCGGTTAATCTTAGGTCGTTGATCTCGACCCATGGTTAGGGTTTCAACCCTGTAATTAAAGTGGTTGGTGGCATCTTAACCATGGTGGTTTGCATTGATTTTGGAGTGATCCTTGATCATCAATTTTTGTACTCGGTTGATCTTTGATGTTTTAATCGTGGTTGAGTTCCACTAACTCACCTCTCGAGCTTAGATGGTAAAGGTCACTCAACCTTAATGACGAAATCATTTAGTTTTCGGCTTGTGGGTGAAGCCCTGAATTTTTTTGGCTCGACACCATTGTTAAATCCTTTCAAGCTTCGGATCCTTTGTAAAATGGTTCTCTCATGCGAGTTTTTGCAAATGTGAAAACTTTGTTTTATGGTTCCTTTTTCAATATTTGAGTTCAAACTTTATTTCTACTATAAATGTTTCTTTGAGCTTCTCGCAAGTTTTCTATAATAAAAATTAGCTGCCGTCTTCATGGGTCCGATCTCGTGATCTCGTGAGGTTTGTCTTGTTTTGTTTACCTTCGTGCATCTGTAGTATCTTTATTGCCTCCGATATATTTTGATTTTTTCGAGTGAATGGTTGATGATCGTTATATTTAGGGTAACCCTCGAGATCAGTTCCCAATGGTGAATATATTTTCTTAGTATGTGGAACTCTGTGAGATTTTTGGACACCATTTGTATTCCTTTCAAGAATTGTTTACTTATGTAGTAAAAGAGAGGCTGCCATTATCAACCTCTACCGAGCTCTGATATCTTTCTATGTGCATCACTATTTGATGAGGGATGGTAAGTCTTGATCTCTGAGCTTTGTAACCATTTTTTCATTGCCATTTTTAGTTCTAAGATATTGATACTTCATTCTTTCTTTGAATTATCTTTGTCATTTTGTGTTTCCCTTGGATATTTCAAGTTGAGACTCATTATGGGTCCTCGTTTTTCCAGCTTTGAATTTGATGATCTTTCGAGGGTTTGATAGCTCCAATTTAATCAGCGAGTTCTTATTTCTTACTCGATTCTTGATACCCATTAATGTTTTTTCGATCAAATCTAGGATCTGTACCCTTTTTCTTCTGATATTGTAACTTGAAACTGATTTCAATGGGAATGATAATTTTGAAAAACTTGAATATTTCTTTAACTCGGATATGTATGCATTTTTTGATTCAAATCTCTTCCACTTGAGTTTGTGTTCTGAATACTAAATGGGTATTCCTATTTTTCTTGAAACTCACCGGATTTGAATGTTTGTTGATGTGGGCATTCGTATATGTTCATTTCTTGTGATTCTCATTGATGTGAGTATTCAAATTTGTTCATTTCTTGTGATTCTTGTTGATGGTTTCCTGGAATAGTTGAAATCAAATTCACACATTTTAAGCCCTGCATTCCCTATTTCAATTTAGAATAATCACTCACCGAGTTTGAATATTGGGTTTGATACATTTAGTGTTCATTGGGGCTCATGTTTTTAGCTTAATTCTACAACTTAGTATTTATTTCCTATTTCATCCTTGTGTAGAGCTCCTTCATTTTTGTGCTTTTACTTTATGACTCATCCAAACTTGAAAATTGGTTCCGCCTCATCCTGAGACTACAATACATTGATCCTTTTGAAGAAATATGAAGTGTTACCTTTCTCGAAGTTATATCTTTATTTGTTTGACTCTAATACCTAGATATGGATCTCATATTACACTGATTATTCAACCATTCCTCTATGCTTTTCTAAGTATATAGTGTCTTGTCTCAAATCCTTTCTGGGTTGTCTTCTTTCCCGCATGATCTTTTAAAATTTGTTTTCTCCTTAAAACGTAATAATATGAATTGTTTTTTCGTTGCATAAAAGAGAGAAAATACTTTGTAATGATATTCTAATATATTATCCTGAAGACTCCTAATTTTTTTATTGATTACTTGTTTGCACATACATGCATTTGATCTTTCCTTCGGTTGAACCTCGCTAAAGATTTGTATCCTTTCTTGTGCAAAAATGTTTTGTGAACTCGAGATATTTAAAGGACTAAAAACATATTTTGGAAACCTGTATATATTGAGATGTACCTTTTGAGAGTTGATATCTGATTTTTTGACATTTCGTAACTCTTGATTTAAGAACCCTGAAAGGACATATTATTTCAAGAAATTTATATTCACTATTCTTGCATGCTGAAAATTGAAGTTTTTGTTGATATGTTGTACTTCCATTTCTTTTTTCTTAAATACTACATTTGATCTTCATTACAACTTTAGTATGCATGCTAGAAAATTTAAAATGTCAATTTTACATGGCGAAGCCTTGTCAAAATTTTCTCATATTTCCTTCTTTTATTCTATTTCAGTTGTAATAAATGTACTTTTCTGATTCAAAATACATAATGTATCACTTCTTATATTGAACCTGGCTTATTTTTGGAAGCTAAAATATGATAACTATTATCTTGATCATGTCATGCTTTTCTACTTTCTGTATTACTATTTGATTTACATACAACTTTTAAAGCATCTATTAGTTTAAAAACAACATGATGGAAAGATGTAAATGTCCATTTTACATGTCGAAGCCCTGCCAAAGTTTTCATAGATTTCTTTCTCATTCTATTTTAGCTGTAATATTATCTTTCTAGTTAACTTCAGCCTTTATATTGTGATTCTTTTGCTTCACCTTTGAGTTGTATTCTGAAACATGTATTTTTATTTGCAATTCTCTCCTCTGATCTGCACTGTAACTTCTTCTATTTCTAGGATAGCTACTAAAATTTGAGTTGCATTCTTCCTTCATACTAGTATGTACTTGTGATTTATTCCAATCTTGATGTACCATAGGATATAATTCATTGAACTCTACAATCTTTATCTAACAGTGAGGACTGTAAGACATGATTTATTTTCTTCTTGACTACAACATGTACCTACACACTTAAGAAAATAGTTAGAAAATATTTAGGATTTTTGGCCTCTCTTATGTTCCATAGTTTTCTTTTCTTCTCTCTCCTTATTTCTGAGTGAATAAATCATGTATGTTGTTACAGAAAAGTACTTTATCAGTTGTGCCTTTGATCTTCATGTAATTTATATCTCATGTTGTTAAGAGATTCATCTACATGAATTTGGATAGTATAGGAATATGGATTAACCATGAGCTCATAACTGACAATTTTCTCTTTTCTATTTTTAGGTACAATGCTTTCAAAGAGTGAAGATGAAGTAGGAAAAAAGTTGGAGATGGAGATGCATCAACCGAAGAAAAAAACTCTAAGGCAATAATGGGTTCATTCATACTCCTCTATTTTGTCTTTCATACATAGTTATCTTTTTCTTCGATTCATAAATTACTTTTTAGTTGCATCCCACGGCTTGTGTGGGAACATTTGAAATTTCTTATGAATAAAAATCTGAATTCTCAAATAGAGTTGTGGATTTCTTTCTCGCAATTCAGATTTCTATATGGATTATATGATGAATTAAACAACCCAATAATATAATTTAATGTATTAATCATAGAAGAAAGAACCTTAAAAATACATGTAACATTTAGCAATGAACTTTGATTGCTGCAATCTGCAATTATGATTGTTGTCCCAAAAATTAACACTTCATCTATTCTAAAATTTGATGTCTTTATCAAGATAACACAACTTTCCTTTGGGGGCTTTGTGTTCTTTTTCTTAATATAGTCATGAAATTGTAGACTATGTGATCTGTTACATTTTGTAACAACACACATAGATGAATATTTCATGTAATCATTAATTACCTCAAAAGAAACAATATTGATCAAAGAATATCCCCTAGCTTAGGTCCACTTCACCAATGTCATCCATCGTAATGAAGTTTCGAGTTGACCATTTTTGCACAAGTGCAAAAATTGTCAACACATGCATCTTGTATAGTTTTTCCTTATGAATTTTATGAAATAGTTTTCTCAATCACAAGTACTTGTATGGAAGCTTTTGAAAATTTTATAGTGAATTTATTAACATGGAAAAATGGAAGAAAAAACAATACATAAAACATAAGAATCACAATGAAAAATATATTTATAAATAAGATTCAACTAACCTTGGTGTTTTCACATAGTTCAAGAAATAGAGTATAGATATTGATGTAAAATCACCTTCATGTGCACCGTATTCCTCTAATTCTTGTCTCAAAGGCAAAAAAATCAACTCTTTTCCCTCACATTAGATTAAAAACCCAAAATTTCTAAGACACTTGTGTTGCAGCAAAAAAATCCACTTATTTACATGACATTGGACTAAATACCCAAAAATGCTAAAACACTTGTGGCTTTATACAACAAAATCCTCTCATTTATCTAAATATTATAACAAAGGCCTAAAAATAAAGTGAGATAATGGCCATGTGGGACAAAGGTTTTAAGTCAAAAAGTAGGATGGGAACCCAAACCAGTTTTTCTTCCACATTTTACAATCATATATGGCAAGGAAATTGCAACTAAACATTTGTTAAGTCCCTTCTTCATTTCAAAACCCCATTTTTATAAAAACACATTTTTTACATAGGATGGTAGCATGATAACACCTCCAAGTCACCAATATGCATAACGTAAATGTTGTTAATTCTTTTACACCATTGCCAAAGCTTGTACACTATGGGAAGATATAGGTGCAGATGACATAAAGAATTTCCAAAGAAATGAATGACGTGAGCTGTACATTTTGTTAACAAGTCATCCTAGTGGAAAAAATATGCACGGTGAAATGCTCAAACAAAATAATGCAGCAAATTGTAAACCCGAATATTTTACAACCATCATATTTCAACGTATTCTGAAAACATTTTCTCCATTAGCGTATCTTTGAATGTTGTTATACCCAATAGGTCTCATCTCACTACTAAACGCCTTATGTGTAATTATAAATATATATTCTATAGAATGACATTTTGTATGAGGCACTATAGAAATCTAAAATCTGATGTGATAAACTAGCTATTGCTTCTACTTTTATCAGCTACCCTTATAAGAATCAATGAGTATATTTCCTTCAATAATATGGATCTTCAACCATATTGATTCACTTGCTAAACATACATTGGAAAACTATAAACCACTACATACTATGATTTAAATTCAAGTATATTCAACTAAAAAGGCATTATTTTATAATGGTTCCACTCTAAATATTTTTTCCAAATCTTTATTACAAAAATGGGATTTTTCTTAAATAATATCCAAAATTTATATTCAAAGATATTAAAAGATTTAATCATGTTTTAGACCTAATATGAGTTATATTACATTAGATTTCCTATTCATATATAATACAATACCTATCCCTTTCATGTTATGCATAGAAACTTGAAATTAAATATTTTTTAGGTGGAAAATTGATTCATGACATGAAGGAAATACCCTTGATGTTTCACCAATGTATCAAATTAATACATAATGACCATGATTAAACTATTATAGCATATGCTTATCTTTTTCTATATTATAAAAACAAAACAATATAAAAGATATCTATATTGCCTCCAAAAATTGTGTTACCATTTACAAATTACACACATACAAGACATGGAAATAAATAAATGGACATAACAACGAGGTTATCATGTAATTATCCCAAGAGAAAATGTCTATAATAACAAGTGAGAAATAAGATAAATTATTCCTAGCTAAACAAAAATAAAAGAAAATATTATTATAATTAGAACAACAACTTTTTAAAGAGATATGTTGCAAAAGGAACCAACCAAGTGAGTATCTCATCATCGGAAACAATAACTATTGTTTCCATTTGACAAGAAATAATAGGTAGAAACATAGAGAATTATTATAAGTACATAACCTATTTACTATTAATATTAATTCATAATTTAATGATATTACAATCATAGATTGGTATGCCACATAATCATAATGATAATATAATGATTTATCAATTGATTAAAAATATCATTAAATCATTATAGCCACGCTCTTATGTCATAAATTTAGTAGTTTGTTTCGCTTATGTTTCTTTCAATCTTCTTTATTTGTATCTTGGGGTCCTATTAAAAAAATTGTTTATCCTAATCTCAAAAAATATTAAGACTTATACAAAATATCGTAGTTAGTATTTTTTCATTATAAACTTATTATAAGAATGGAACAAGGATAGAGATAAGGTGTTTATTTGGATCCTCTTTACCCTCATATATAATAATTATAGCGTACACAAACCCTAGTGGTAGAGGATAATATTTAGCCTCAAATGAAAGTGGATTTTGAAAAAATTATTATAATATATGAAATTTGAAGATGTAGACACCACTCTATATATTTATGACACCATTTTCTACAAATCATAAGTTAGATGTTAAGGGGAATGTCTAGTAGAAGAATATTGTATGGATCCATGGTGTGCACAAGAGATATAGATATGATAGTATAAATTGGAATAGAGATTTTAAATTTTAAATAGGGATATTATATTCCCACATAGATATAAGTAAAATATAAATTTAATTAATAAATGTATGATTAAGCACTAGAAAATGAGACTCTTTATTATATTGTGGAGATTAAACACTAGGAGAAACATCTAAGGTAAGAACGAAATTAATAATATCATCAAGGTTATGTGGATATATGGAAAGGTCTTAAGAAAAATAATATTAAATGTTTTTACATTAATCATGATTAATATAATTAGTCATGATTAATAAGAGACATGGAAATGGCACTAAGTTTCACACTTGCTTGATATGATTGAGTGTGGGCTTTCCCCATCGGTATGTATTAAGAAATAATTGGCCCTTGTGACAAAAGGGACATTCATCTTCCCAAGTGATATGCAATCTAATGGGAAAGTGGTCGGGAAAGGATGAAATCTTACATCAATTCCACATGTATGGAATTTTTTTGTAAAAATAAAGAAGTATTGAGTGGAAATCATAGCCCTATTTAGTCATTTAAGAACCCAATTTGATCCACCTCGAGATTGGTCCAAGTAAACCACATTTTAGAGTGGGGTAATGTGAGATGTTTGAGTTATAAAAACTAAATTCATTATGCATGTAATACCAATCCCGCCTTAGATTTTATGGATAGATATTTTGATATATTCATTTTTATTGTCAATGTGTTCATCTAAAAGTTTCCCTAACCCTAATGGCCATGTTGATGGAAAATACGCTCATAAATTTGGTAGAGGGAACGACAAAGGTTTCTTAGGTGGCCATAGAGAGGTTGTGTTAGGTAGGTCCCCTCTTCTCCCTAGTGTCTCTAGTGGTGGGAAATGATTTGACACTATGTTGGCCTCCCATGCACGATAGTGTTCGACCCAAATAGATTGTTTGAACCATCAATATGGTAATGTCTCTTCTCAATTCAAGCGTGGAGGTTCAATAAGATAAGGTAAACTCTGTGGCTGATTTCCTCCCATCCCGGTAGTGTTGTTATAAATTTTCTGGATGGTGTGGTCACTTGGGGTGGTGTCATCTCAAAGGGAGATGGATTGGTCCCTGTAAACATAAAAACCATTTCCAATGCTCTAATGGATCATCAAGACATAATGGTGATACATCCAACAAGGAAGTTTCTTTTGTTTGGGCTATTAAGCAAGCATGCGCTATATCCTTTAGGAAATCATTGCAAGGGAAAGGTAAAAAAAATAGGATAAATATAGACCCGAAGTAGATATCTAGATCTAATCCTATGATTATGTAAAATCCATCCCCCTTTTAGCTTTGGAATGGAGGTTGTAAAATCTCAAGTTTTTTTTTGTGAAAAAGGGCTTGATTTATAGATTCAATTTTTTTTTGGTCCTGTGCATCATCACTTCATGCTTGTATTTCAATCCATTAAATCCCTATCATGGAAGGTAATGTGGATATTTTTCCTACTTCACATTGTTAGCATACGTTGAATAGTTCATATTTTAGGAGTGTTTGTTTTGTTTTATCCCTTTATTTTCTCTTCCTTGGTGTATTCCATTATTCTCTCTCCTTCATCCAAATCTTCCTCCTTCAGTTTAGGGGAATGTAGTTGATTATTTCTCCTATAAAATGTACGCACTTATTCAAAATAAAATAAATGTGTGTAGATTACTTCACTCCACATTCTTCTCTCCTATCTGCCTCCTATAGTTTGGTATCAGAGCACCATATATCTTACCTATGTGCAGTTTTTTTTCTTTGTTGTTTTCCTTGTTTTTAAACTATACACTGACTGCAATCGAGAGGATACAGGTAGGTGGAAAGTAGAAGTTTCTAGCGGCTGTGTGGTGGAGAAATAGTAGCTTTTTTTTTTTTTTTTGTCTTGTTCTGTCACCTACTTTGACACCTGCATGGAGGAATTGGAGCGGCCTGTATTAAATTTTTTTGTGTGGAAAGTCTTTCAACCTATGTGGAGACTGGATAGTCATTTATGTGGAGACCAACATGGAGACGTGAGTGTGGATGAAAGCAAACGTGAAGACTTAAAGCTTTTGCATGGAAATCTGGTGTTCCTGTGTGAATATTCACCTACGTGGAGAATTTCCCTACTCGTGGATACGTGGAGGAGGACTGTATGGACAGGAGATGCGTGGAGTTGAAAACATCTGCTGAAAATACACCTGCAATTACAAAACGTGGCTTATATTTTTCATTTGGTGAAGACATCTGCTGCGTGGAGGAATATTAGCAAAACCAAGTTAAATAAAATCTGTGTGGAAGTCTTCTACAACCTGCTGTGTGGGAGATTGTGCAAATTCACATCCATGTGTCTAATTGTTGCATGAAAAATAAAGAATAGCAACAAAGCATCTACAATTTTTTCAACGTAGAATAAACCTTCAGCCTGTGTGGAAGTATTAAGTTGGTGCATGGAAACTAACCATAGCTGCGTGGAAGGCCAGATTTTCAATACAAAAGCTCATCATAAAAGCGTTGTGTTCTTGCGTGGATACGTGCTCACCGTGTAGACAATTGTCATCCTCACGTGGCTCGAGAAGAGAAAAATTTGGCATTGTGAAGCCTGAAGGTCATATTATTTGTTTAAAAAAATATATAGTGCTATATTGGTGTCTAGAACAGACCTTTCCACCAAGACAACGAAGGACGATAAGAAGATCATACAACACTTCGTTGAATGTCGAGTGTAGACAACTTGATTGAGAGTGTCAATAACACGGTCACCTCAACCGAAAGCCGAATATCAATTCGCCAAATGTCGAGAGAAAACCGTGAAGAGGCCCCTAAGAGATCTGGGTTCTACATTACTTTTTGAATGAGCTTTAATACTTTGAAATCTAGCATTCGACAAGCTAGTTTGAGAAGGACTTCTTGAATACTTTCTTTTCGATGTCACCAAGAAAAGTGAGTACGGGAAGAATTAGAAGTTGGGTACGATGCCAACTGTGATGATGAGGAATAACTCCCTACAAAGCATTTCCATCTCACAACACATGAATATTGCGAGCATCTATGAGCCATTAATTCTCATCAGTGACTCAAAGTTGTAATAGTTCTTGAAATAAATAAATAATTATTTTATTATTATTACAATGTTTTCTCCAAAGTTACTTCTGTGTGATGCTCAGTTGCTCAAAGGTTCCAATTTTTCGGCCTAGAAGATGAAAATGAAGACAATCCTTCAGTTTGAAGGATTATGGAGAATTTTCATAGGGTCTGTGCCCACTCTCACAGCCCTCGATGAACTAATAAAATATGAAATGGCTAGTGCTAAAGCCTTGATGCTTTGATAATGCTCAGTATTAGTGATGATGTGCAACCGCATGTTAGGAATGTGGAGAAACCCAAGGAGGCATAGGATAAGTTGGCAATCATTTATGAAGCCAAAAATCAAATGAAGATACTTCATCTTTAGTCAAAGCTACACACCCTCTCTATGGGGTCAGACGAGAAAGTGGAGGAATTCTTACGTCGTGTGGTTGAGATGAGATCGAGTTATTAGTGCTCGGTGAAATGGTGGATGATAAAATTCTCATCATAATCACCTTGAGAGCACTCCCTTCTCAATTCCAAGTGTTCGTTATGACACTGAATGTGTCTAAACAAACAGTGACATTCGAAGAGCTTGTGAATTTTCTGCAGTAGGAAGAGGCCATCACTTCATCCCATGAGGAGTCTCAAGATAAAGCCTTGTTCTCAAAGCCTTACCATGGCCAGAAGAATTGGAAGGGTCCCCTAGAGAAGCCAAATCAAGTGCAACCCAAACAACAGTAGAAAGATCAAAAGTCAAAGAGATGGTGTCACATTTGCAGAACCAATACTCACGACACTGATCACTGTTGGCATAATAGCTTGAAATAGGGGTCTTCAAGCCATACAAGCACATCCGAGTGTGAATATTTTTAAAATTCCAAATGACGTCCCCGTTGGAGAAAGCACAAGGGACATCTCGCAGCCCAATAAGAAGATGATGAATCTCGATGAGGGATATCGAAGGAGCTCATTGTGGTAAGAATATTGTACTCGTCTCTCAAACTTCTCACCCACAAAGAAAGTCTGGTTGATAGACTCTGGTGTAAGAAAGCATATGTCAGGTGATAAGAAGGTATTTAATTCACTACACGAAGAACCAACTGGAGATAGAGTTTAGATAGTGGATGAAAAAGAGTACATTGTAGAAGGAATAGGGAATGTCACCATTCCTCTAGGACCATGAAAATGTATACTTACAAAGGTACTATATGTTCCTTGCTTGACTAGCAACCTCTTGTCAGTTACTCAGCTCTTGAATCATCACCTTAAGGTAGAATTTCTTGTTCAAAATGGCATTAAATCATGCTTAATCTCCGAAAAGGTATGGTTCTTGCTAAAGCTTTTGTAAAAGATAAGTTATTTGCTTTAGATATTGTTTCATCTTCTACAGTAGCTTTATCTGCTTCAACAATAGAATCAGCTTCCCTATGGCATTTTAGATATAGACATTTTTCGATGAATTCATTGCACTAGATGAGTTCAAAAGCAATGGTCCATGGACTACCCAAATTGTCCAATTCCTTGCCTATTTTCCCTGGCTGTCTTGCAGGAAAACAACACAGAGATCTATTTCAAGTGAGCACCTTCCATGCCAAGAAGTGTCTGGAGGTAGTTCATACCGATCTGAACAGCCCATTGCCTGCTTCATTTTCAGGATACAAGTACTTCCAACTGTTCATGGATGACCACTCTCGCAAGATGTGGGTATATTTCCTAAAGAAGAAAAGTGAGGCTCTTCAACACTTGCAGAACTTCTATCATCGTGTTGTGAAAGAGTCCGGACAACCACTTCTTCTACTCCACTCAGATCGAGGGGGAATTCACATCAAATAAGTTCTTGGCCTTCCTGAACCAACACGGCATTAAGCAACACACCGGCTTCTCCCTACATGCCCCAAAAAAATGGAAAATTTAAGCGTCACAATCACATAATGATGGAGATGGCTCACTGCATGCTATCAACTACAAAGCTAGGAGAACGCTATTGGGATGAAGCAGTACAAATGGCTTTATCTTCTCAACAGGCACTAACAAATATTCTACAGAAAAAAATTCCAGAAGAGGTATGGAGTGGTGAAATCCATCAATTTCTCATTTGTGAGTATTTGGTTACACAACATACATGCATGTCCTATCTCAGAAGAGAAAGAAGGTAGAGCCAAAAACTCTCATGTATCCTTCTTGGCTACAGTAATACCTCGAAGGTGTATCGTCTCATGGATCCTGAGAAAAAGAAAATATATGAGAGTCTTGATGTGGTTTGTGATGAGTCATCCTTTGACTCAATAGTATCAATAGAAGATCCACTTCCAACCACATCTCACCGATTAGTCTCCGAATCAGATGATGAGCCAAAGGAGACTACTCAGAGAAAAGAAATGCTACTAGGAGAACTATTTGTTGACCTTGGAGAACTGGAGAATGTGAATCCACATCAATCCACATAGAAATGACATAGTTCTTCTCAAAAGCAGCCAAGTTCTCATCCAAAGTGGGTACAAAGCACTATCAAGGACTCACATTTGCAACAACTCCTAGATACATCATCCGGAGTCAAACAAGGAGTCAAACAAGAAATGAGGTAAACTTTGCACTCATGAGTTCACTGATGAATAGCTCCAAGCCAGATAATGTTCGTGAAGCACTCAGTCAACCTCAGTGGAAGGAAGCCATGGATATAAAATATGACTCACTCATGAAAAATCAGACATGGGAACTTGTCGATCTACCTATAGGAAAGAAACCCATAGGCTGCAAATGGGTTTTCAAGACAAAATATAAGGTAGATGGATCCATCGACAAACATAAAGCATGAATTGTAGCAAAAGGATATGCTTAGAAAGAGGGCATCGACTATGAAGAAACCTTTGCACCCACTACAAAGATGAAGACCATCAGAGTAGTTTGCACACTTGCAGCACAAAAAGGATGGAGACTTCAACAGATGGATATCAAGAGTGCTTTCCTAAATGGTGATCTGAAAGAAGAACTATACATGACCCAACCTGAAGGATTTATTGATGAATAGTAGCCTAAGAAGGTATGTCATCTCATCAAATCACTTTACTGGACTGAAAAAAGCTCCTGAGGGCAATGGTATATCAAGATCAATGATCACCTTTTACAAAGATGGGTTAACTTGAGCCCCTTAGATTCTAATTTGTATATAAATAAGGTAGGAAAAGAAATTGTCATTCTTGTTGTATATGTAGATGATCTTGTGATCACTAGCAATTCAGAAGATCAAGTTGATATTGTAAAGAATGATCTCAAAAGAACCTTCGACATGAAAGATTTGGGGCTACTACATTACTATCTTGGCTTGAGATATGGCAAAAGGAGCATCACATTTTTGTCTCCCAGATAAAATTACGCCAAGACACTCTTGGAAAAGTATAGAATGTCTAACTTGTAAACCTATATCCACTCCCATGGAAAAGTCTTGCAACTTTCAAGATTCTAGGACTCACCTCAAGTAGATGCTACTCTCTACAAGCAATTTGTTGGAGGGCTCATCTATTTGACATATACCAAACCAGATCTCTGCTATGTTGTTAGCTATCTTTCTAGGTTCATGCAGGAGCTGAAGAAATGTCACTGGAATGCAACAAAGCATGTTTTGAGATATGTCCGAGGAACAACTGATTATGGTCTAGAATATAAGAAGAATGATTAATTCTTCTTACAGGATACGTCGACTTGACCACGCCGATCTATTGATGATAGGAAGTCAACTACAGGATACATATTTCATCTCGATCTGACCTATCTCATGATAAGAAAAAAATGAGAATGTTGTTTCTATCTCATCCACAGAGGTAGAATATCACGCCACGAGGAGCTATGTGTGAAATTATATGGTTACGTCACATTTTGGATGACACGGGAATTCTGAAAAATAGATCATCTATTCTCTATTGTGATAATCAATGTGTGTTAAAGCTCAGTGCAGATTCCATTCATTCATGAACGAACAAAGTATATTGAAATTGACTACCATTTCATTCGAGAGCATTTCTTTAACCATCAAATTCAGCTCTAAAGATTGTCTTCCATTGAAGCACAAGTTGTTGACATTCTCACTAAATCTCTTGGCAAAGTAAAATTTGAACTTTTCAGGGGCCACATTTGCAAGAATAATGTAATAAGGGGGAATGTTAGCATACGTTGAATAGTTCATATTTTAGGAGTGTTTTTTCTATTTTATCCCTTTATTTTCTCTTCCTTGGTGTATTCCATTATTCTCTCCTCCTTCATAATGTAGTTGATTATTTCTCATTTATAATGTACACACTTCTTCATAATAAAATAAGTTTGTGTAGAGTACTTCACTCCACATTCTTCTCTTCTATCTACCTCCTACACACATGAGTTTTTCATAGTTGTTTTCTCTGAAACCTCAAATAGAGAATTAATTTTTGAATATTTTGGGATTTTCAATCCCACTTTCTACTTGTGAAAATGTTGTTCCATTTGTTTAACCTAGTTTCTTATACTTTCCAAGTCAAGCTAGTTTGGATTACTCTTCCTTATTTGTCCCTCTAATTTTTGATGGAGAGATACTTAACCTCTATAGGCAACACATTAGTAAAAATTTCAGCTATTGATCCGAAGAATTAATATTATGAGCACACTATTTATGTTTAAATATTGGTTGATATGGATACTTCTGTATATTTTCCAACCATTATTCAACTCAAAGTTTACGATAGAATTTGAACAAAAAATATTGACTAAAAATGGTTTCCACTGTAGGTGTTGAACTTGTTTTTCTTGGTCATTTAGCTTCATATTTTCATATCGAAAGGAAACATGTTAAAATTAGAAGCTTTTAGTGGAAGAATTCAAATCCTAGTCACTTGGTCATAATTTACCCATCAGATTGTGATTAAGATTGTGACTATATCAAAGATGTTGATTTAGACTCAAAATGAGGAAGTTATTCCTCCTATGCAAAATGATCCATTTCAAAAATATCTTAATATTTGTCTAGATTATGTTGAATTTTAAAAGGGAACATGTTCCCTTCCTCTTACTTCATCGGGGATCCAAAATTCTAAGGAACATATTGAAGTTATGATTCCAATCCATAATGAAAATTAAAATATGAATACTAAAAAGGATTGGATGGTTGCAGGAAGAAAAAATAAAGGGAATAATACACCCATTAAATTACAATTAACATCCCATGGGAAAGGGTCTCAAATATAAGCTCTTAAGTGTTTTCATCTTTTGTGTTGTTGGTTTAGTTGTGTTGTTGGTTTGGATGTGATGTTTTTTAATTTATCTCGTGCTATTATTGGTAGAGGCTTCCTCACATGTTTCCCATTTCTAAAACTTGATCTCCAATTTTTATATGGGGTAGGGTCCCATGAAATCTCCTTTACCTATAATAAAAATACAAAACATCTGTTTTTCTATTTGTCCATTACTTAGGAAGGTTCCTGCATTTAACCATGGGAAACTCTACCATATTATTAAAGTCACCATAGATTACCCAAGAAGTATCAGGAATTTCATTTTCTATCCACCTCTGAAGATCTATCCATTTTGTCACATCATTCGATGCATAAATGTTGATAATACAAAAGAGGTGGCTTTCAATATTAAATAAATCCTAGATGGCTCTAGTGGTGGGATATGCACCATTATCCATAAAAAATATTTCCATTTAGGATAAAATAGAAATTAAACCCCAATGCTCCCCATCATGGTGACTAGTAAAATATAGGTTATGAGGCTAAATGGTTGTATTGACAACTGAAATTCTCAAACGTTAGCTTCCTAAAAACACAAAAATAGAGGATCATTATTCTTTAGTGACCATATCTAATACTATATTTTTGATTGGATTCAGTAAGCCCTCTCAAATTCAATGACATGAAATTCACGAGAAACATGGGTCGACGACGATACATGTAAAAATACAAGTAATCTGAGGCATAATATTTTTGTATGTCTTGAGAATTATTATGCTTCAAAACGTCATGCAATTATACTTTACTTCATCGACATACTCAATGTTATAGTCCTCATGTATTGAATACGTAGAATGTGCATGTTGTTATGCTCACGATATGACATCCGGTGTTGAGAAGGGCTTGGGTCCATTTTTTGGATGGCCCCTCCGAGCTATTTATCAAGAGCAACTAGGAAGTGGGAAGCTTCGAGGAGGTCCATATGGAGTTTCATAGGTACATGAGACTTGCAGCCACATTTGGTGTGTAAGAGAAATTAGGTGATGAAACAGGTTTCATTTTAGTGGTGAATATTCGTGAGTAGGTGAATATTAGGATTTTTGAATTTTTAAATTTGTATATTCACCTTAATGTTATAAGATACTATTATATTTGCCTTTATATTATAGTATAAATTTATATATAGGATTAATTCGCCATAGTATAGTAATAAAATTTACTTTCAAAATTCATTAATAAGCCTGTGAAAAATCCGAAAGTATAAGCCAAAACCGATAGGAATAAGTGAAAGAGGTAAGAGAAAAAGTCAACTGTCTATCTGTCAAGGTTTTTTTATAGAAGTGTTAGTAGCTACTAGATGGTAATATTGATTTATGTTGTCATAAGGCAAGGTGACTATGTAATGTCGATTAGTAACAAGAACATATTAATGGTGCATAACATTATTTGGTGTTTCCGCTCAACATTAATAGTTTTTGTTTCCATTTAGAAATCGTAATTTATGTTTTTGATTGATAATATAGTTTTTTTTTCCTGTTAGAAACATTAATTTATATTGGTGTTTGACAATATTGGTTCATGTTTCCATTCGATAACATTAAGTTGTGTTGTCATTCTCACAGTAGCATTATATTTATTTTTCATTGTCTTGCATTTATTGTTTAAATATCATATTTTAAACTTCTATATTTTTTTCGAACCAAGCTTCACAATCACCCATATGATGGCCCCTATTACA
The DNA here is from genome assembly GCA_018340775.1 of Taxus wallichiana var. yunnanensis. NCBI lineage: Eukaryota > Viridiplantae > Streptophyta > Pinopsida > Cupressales > Taxaceae > Taxus > Taxus wallichiana. The sequence continues at coordinate 287,013,427 of CM031241.1, forward strand.
AATGAGAAAAAAACTCAAGGAAAAAGAAAAGCGACATGGAAATTTCAAAATATTTCAATTAGCCCATAGTAACCCTAGTGGCAAGAGGTAATTTTGACTCTTATTATGTTAATGTTACTTTATTTGTTTATTTACTTAAGGATGCAGTAAGCAAACCAATTTATTTAAAATGTAGAAAACCCTAGCAATGACCTTACTCTAGATGAAATTCCCAATCAATATAGTAATTCAATTCACATTGATAGTAATGATAATCCCATTTTCCATTAAACTCAAACTTCAAATAAGCATTCAATAAACAAACATCATAAACTTAAGAGTGGGAAGTGGAATTTAGGATGGAAATGTAAATATGAATGGTCAACCAAATATCCATTCATTGAACTTGTTGAACTAGAAAATAGTACTAATGACCCTAAAAATGTAGATGTACTATATGTACTTGGAAACTAGGTAATGCACCAAAAAAATTTAATTTAGACATAATAGAGAATCATTGTGGGAACATATATGAGTATCAAAAGAAAGATGAAGGAACAATAATAAAAACAACTATATGGAAAACTAAGGAAAATTCTTTAAATATGAGATATTCAGTAGAATATGGAAATCATCATAAACATCTTCAAGACATAGTTGAGAAAGGAGGAATAGTGAAGGCTAAATTGTAAAATATACTTATGCAAGTCTTTTGTTAAGACTTATATGATTTAGAACGTATTTAAGATTTTAAAAAATAGTAGACCAAATTCTCATCTCATTGATTACAAGATATTGCTTCAATCTAATGGGTTTCCAAACACTCCAAAACACACTAGTCTAATACCAAAGTGCATGGAAAATGGAAAAGTGTAATGCGGGAGAAATTGATATCACTAATTTGAGAGAAAATGTAAAAATGCATATTTTCCATCATTTTCGATTGATGAGGTCACAATATTAGAAAAAATATCCTAGTATGCATGCTTTTTTAAATTGTTAGTTTCAATAACCATTTAATAGAAAATCATCTACTAGCTATGTACAAAATGATGAAGAACTATAATTTTGAGAACATCTGCAAACTTGTTATTAAAATTTTGAAGGAAATAACTAGTGTAGATGATTATAAAATCTCAAATGATGATTTTTTTCAATCTGATGGGGTGGATATATTACAAAGATAGAAAAATAGGATTTGTATTCACTTCTAAACAACCATAAACACTTACATGATACCTATTCATTGCATGGTCACGAGAATAAACCTATCTTATAAGATTTTAAGTAATTTTGAAAAAAATATTAGTTTGAGAAGCTTATACCGACTTGCATTCATACATCTAAAGAAGTCCTAAAACATTTTTTGGAGTTTCAAATATTTTGTGTAGGAATAAAAATGGTAAAAAAATGCTAAAAGATGTTGACACAAGATAGATATCATTGATGACATAAATTACATGATTTTTGAGGAATACAAGTTCTTAGCACGATGATATGTTCAAGAATCATAGAGAAATTAACAAGGCTAAAGATATGATATGTCACTTGAAATATTTAAAGACATTATTAAATTTATGTGGTATTTTTCTAATGCTAAACAAAATAAATAGCTGTGTGAAAAATCTCAAGAACGATCTATATACATTGTTGATTTTATAAAATTAAGGAAACAAATATGTATAATTTTGGATACCTTATATTCCACCAAAGATTGGTTTTAGAAGTCAATTTTTTCATAGGTGGACGATTTTTATAGATAAAAAATATCCCAACATATATTTGACATTCAATATCAATGGTTATCTTTTTATTTGAGTTGATCCGAAAAAATATTCTAATGCACATTTTCCACATAGATCCTTATGTAATAGGTCTTGAGATTGAGGAGCTACTAATCAAGCCTTCTTTTGGTTCTTCAATTTCTCCTACAAATAAAAACAATGATGAGGATATATAAAACATTATCTTATGAGATTAAAGATCATTTTTAAAATGGTGATATGCTTGAGGCCATTGGAATTGTAAATCCCATTTTTAGAATTTGATGATTGGTGAAGAACAGAGAGCTAAAATCTTTGAGAAATACATGACTACACTTATGGAGCAGTTTTACAAATATTCTAATGTTGATGGATGGGAATTGAATGGTATATTGGAAAAAAATACTCATATCATAGTCTCAACATTTTGCATTTATATGGAGTGATCAATGCCGACTCTTACTAACCCAAAGGCAAATGGGAGCTATCACACTACTCTAGAGAAAGTTGTACTTGATTACTCTTATGAGAGAAATTATAAGTGAATAATTAAAACTATATGAATTCATAAAAATAATTATTCTTGTGTCTATCGAAGATGAAATCTTATGTAGCACAATTATATTTGTGAAATCAAAACTTCACAAAAATTACACAATAATTTGGAAACTTGTTTGAGACTCAGTATGTTTAAAAATGTGGGAGGAAAAATTTCCATATGAAAGAGAATTAGATACTTGGACATCCCTTGAAGAGTGGAGAGTTGTTAATTAGATAGAAAATAATGGAGTCTCAAATTATGGTGAAATTTACGTGGACTCATCGAGACAGAAATTGCAGTGAGAATAAATAAGTGATGAATGACCATAAAGGATAGGGTTGTTTTAGATATAGAAAAATTGAAATTATTTATTATATGAAATATATATTGTGACTCAATTTTTTTTTCATTTACATATATTGTTTATATAATGTTTAGAAAATTTTAAATTTCACAATGTTTTTTTATAATGTTTTAAAATAATACATGGATGATGTAATAAAATCAAATTTCATTACTAGGTGATTAACTAAAAATGTGGGAAATGGTAGTTAATGTAACTAGGAACAATTGTAAATAACAATAGATGAAAGTAGTAAATAAATATAGGAAGTCACCCAAATAACTATATTAATGAAAATAGAAACCCTAATATGTAAAGAAATGTTGGAAAGAGATTAGCTAATTTGGTGAACTTATTAGATTGTGTCGTAGAGATGACTAGAAAAATAGGAGGAAATGATTATGCTGAGGTCAAGAAACCCGCATATCTAAAAATTTGACTGGATGGGTGCATCTAGATAGGTGCAGGGTGCTTGTGGGCACCCTAGTATGAGGAATGGGTGTCATTTTTGTGAAAAATATCGTAATATTCCTCCGAGGTTTCCTTTAATGGTTTCTTGCCACACTAACTTTACATGCATTACATCGTATGTCACTAGTAATCGATGATGAAGAAAATATCTCCTATGTATTATGATGTAGATAAAATAGCCTTGTGCCTTGTGATAGAGCTGGATGGATACAAATGAAGCCTTTGATGGATGTAACCTTAGGTGATGATAGAAGTTCTTAGTCTTTGGTCCCTCATTATCGTATCATAAGTTTATATTTATATTGTTCTCTTTGTATAATTTTGTAATTAACCCTAAAAAGGAGACCATAAGAAATATGTCATGTTCAAATGGCTAGAAAATTCCCAAAAAGAGGTATGAAAGTTGAAAGAAGATTAGGGCACCCAAACTGGGACCATGGCACCTATCAACACCCTAGTACTTTAGCGTAGTGCCCCAATCAAATGTAAAATAGCATGGAATGATAGAAATAGACTATTCAAGTATGTGTGAGCGGTCGATACTAACAACATAAATAAAATTAAAATTACCATAAGATGGGGTTAATTAGTACTTTATTTACTAAAAAACCATATGAATAGTAGTATTAGACCAGGACTAAACAATTTCTAAATTTTTGATGTTTTTAATACATTTTTCCCCACTTTATGTTGGTGGGTGGAAATCTCATTAACATAAAGTAGTTAGAGACGCGTGCACTGATAATGCATGTAGAGTGATGTAGAAAAATGATAAAGGACTAGAAAAAACATGTAGTGACAAAAAAGATGATCGAGCGTGGAAACTAAATATGTAAAAACATAAAAAAGTGATGAGAGTCAACCTAGAGTGGAAATACATCTGTAGTTTTCAATGTGTATGATGTACCTACATGGATAGTATGGTTTGTACTATTGTTAAATTTCTTTGTTTCCCCATTGTGGTAGTTGTTGATGTTGATTGCTTATTTCTCATATGGATGGACCTACAAGGAGAAAATGATCAAGTAGTCAAATACACATGTATATGTAAAAATGCATGTAAAAGATGCATGTATATGTATGTGAAAGCATGTAAATGTAAAGTACGTAAATGAAAAATGGAACATGTGCACTTGATCCATGTCGAGAGAAATAGTGTAGAAATATGATATCCTATCTTGGGTTTTTGGGTGATCGACACCATAGCCTAAACAAGTGTAGGGAGAAAGCTACATTATTCTCCAACCTATAACTACTTCCACGAATTCATATGAAGATATATCTATATTGCCTTTTTTTCCGATTCGACATCACTAGTTGAAGTAGTGTAGAGAGGAAATCCCATATATCCTCTAACCTATATATTTCCTTCATAGAATGTTAAGGAAAACCATGTCTTCTATAATCCATTGTGTATGGGGTTTGTAGATTTTTCTAAACCCACTTACCATATAACCCAATATGTGAAACTACATGAGATGAACTGGTGTAGAAGTTTTGTGTAGTATGTAAAAAAACCCAACGATGCCCCCTTTTTGGGAGCGCATGTGACTTCACCGATAGGAGAATGTGGCCCCAAAAGAGGAGAAACTAAAATAAATATGTGAATCTTCCCTAGAGAGGGAAGGGAAAGTGCTTGTATAAACTAAGGTGCACACACCAAGAAGTTTGTGAAAGACAAGTGTTAGTATGAACAAGAATACATGAAGAAAGTAATGCGCAATTACGTAAATAGTTTATAAGCTACCAAGAAATGTACTAATATAATAACACCGAAGGAAACGTAAGCTGCACAAATTGGGTTGCAAACATAGGACATCACTCATGATATTGCAAGATATGTAAGGCCATCATGGCCGTATATAAAAAATAAGTGTGCACACCAAAAAAAGGGAAAGGCACACATAAAATAGAAAATAGTAGACATATAAGTACATGCAATATATAACCATGGAAGAAACTAATCTTGAGAAACAATGCTAGACAGAAGCACCAAAGAGCATGTTGGAAAGATAACTAGTATGTCAAAGCATGTATAACCATGTAATGTAAAGTGCCAAGTAAAATTTTTATTAATAGGACTTATGAGAGATGAATGTGGATTCCCCTAATAACCAATGTAGGATAGGAAGAAAGAGAGAATCCATATTTCATGAAAAATATATGTATATGAGATCAAAATTAAGAAAAGGAGTGAACACACATTTGTGTATGGTGAAGATAAATGACATATAAGAGATATAACTAGCATTTATATAAAAGAGACCATATACAAGAAAATGTAGGCAAGAGTAAAAGAAACCAAGATATGCACATATGTTACGGATGGATGGAATATAATTTAGGATGGATGATAGGAGATGACTTCCCCGAGTGAATGAAAATGTATGCAATGAGGTTCATTCGATTTTTGCCTCAATAGTGAAGAATCAATACTAAATGAGAGTGTTTCATCGGAAATGGTCAAACTATGTATTGTGTTTAACGTGTTGGGATGAGTGTCTATGTTTGATTATATGCGACCTCAAAATGATGTGTACATGAACCTTAATGTCAAATTTTATATCATGAAAAGATAATAAAAAAATGATGTATTATAAAGCATATATCACTACAAGAAGAATGGAGGGAGTGGTTATTTATCCTGAAGCACATACCATTGTAAGATGAAGGAATAGGTGACCATTTAGCATAAAGCATATTTAAATAATCCTAATACGTCGTATGATAGAATATCAAGCGATGAACGTGTGTCTATGATAGGTTCCATTTGATTTGTAAACCCTCAAAGAGTTGACTATGAACCGAGAAACTAAAGTTCATCATAGGATAGTGAGGGAAACACATAGAAGATGATGTAATATGTATGGTGATAATAGATTACCATATGATGAGTAAAATGTGTACAAATTCAATGTATAGTATGTAATGGATGATAGACTAGTAATGTGAGAGTGGAAACAATGTACTATGTAGGAGGAGTAGTATGTGGTGCTAGACTCATGACAATAAAAAAGTTTGACATATGTATTATGATTACTAGTATATTATATAGACAATTTGTGGTGTATAAATGCATAATACAAATATGTTAAATTCCTAAATTTATTATAGAAAAATATTGTTTATTGTCCTATTATTTCAGAAATAGTAGAAGGAATATTTGTGATTGGGAGTAAATGCAAACTACCCAATAGGCCCATTGAGCCACACTAATCACTTGTAAAGCCTATATTATCGACCAGAGTGTTGGAAGGCACATTGATAGCATCAGGAAGGCCGATCGAAGTCGAAGGAGAGTGTACACTAGGAAGGTGAGGGATGTTTTTGATTGATCATTAGAGTTCTTCAAAGAATTGGAGTACTGATAGGAAAGTGAAATTCCATTAGGTTTTCTTGTGAAAGTACTATTGTAACTTACAAGTTTTGACTAGTGGAATGGTTCGAAAGAACCCAAAGATGTAGGCAATTGCCAAACTCCGTAATCAATCATTGTGTAATTGTCTTTATTGTCTTGCATTAATTTTAAATTGATTACTTAAAAGGAGAAAATTGTTGGAAAATAATTAAATCCTACAAGGGTCCGAGATCAAGTAGATAAAAAATTGATTATTTTCGATCAAGTTTGGTATCAAAGTTGGTTTAGCTCCATATTTGTGTGAGTAAATCTGATTAACAAAGTGATTTCTAAAATTTGGTGTAGTTGGATAGTTGGTGTGAATAGGGTACAAGTGAACTATGGGAAAGATGTCTAAATAGGTGAATCTAGGGAAATTGAATCTTATAATCACCAGATCCAGGAAGTGAACTCTCTCCTCGTTATCAATGTTTTATTCCTTGGCAAAGGAAATTACTCGCTTGAAATCAAATCTGCAAACCAAGGATGAGGTCTTGGTCAGGTTGCAGGTGGTGATCGAAAAAGGAAATACATTCAACTTTAGATGCAGGGACCATGGCGAGATGATTGCCTTTGTAATTTTTCACCACGTGAATCTTCTTCCTCCTATTCGGTTTCAGATTTAGGTAATGAAGTCTTTGGTTTGTTTGAAAATCATACTAGAGGCATTAGATCTAAGTTACTATATAAAATGGGATTTGATGGAAGATTCCTTGGTAAAAATGGGGAAGACATTGCTAACCCAATACAGGTCTAGGATCGTCCTCATTTTGTAGGTTTTGGTTTTCCTATTGTGGGAATAGAAATTGGAGAATGATCCAAGAACATTGATAGAAGACAAGCTTCCAAAAGAAAAGTGAATACCCCAATAGTCCTGCAAAAACATTCTCGAGAAGGAAACTTGTGCTTCATCATCACAAGAAGGATGTGGTAAGAGAAATTTGTGAAAAGGTAATGAGATTCCACCTCTAGTTTCTTACCATAATCACAAGCATAGTAAAAATTCTGATCACTTTTTCATCTTAAGTAGTATGGTTATGATTTCTAGAAAATGGGGAATTCCTTTCCATGTACTTTTTGTGGATTACATAATCATTTTGTGGCTAACTACCGGAAGAGAAGGACATTGATGAAGAATTTGATGTTGTTCGTTAGAACAAGGAAAATCGAAAGACCAATCTTGTCATGCAGAGGTTAGAAATGGCGAAATATTTCCTCATCCCGAAAAAAAAGAATATTAAGAGGAATTTTGTGGCTAGCTACCTGGAAGAGAAGGACACCGATGAAGAAGTTGATGTTGTTTGTCGAGAACAAGGAAAATAAAAAAGATGAATCTTGTCATGCAGAGGTTAGAAATGGCAGGAAGAGTTCCTCATCCCGAGAAAAGAATATTAAGAGGAATTTTTATTCTCATTACCAGAGGAATGGGCATCGGGTGGACAAGTGTTGGAAACTACATCCATATCACCATTAGATTAATAGCAAGCCAAATATGGAATGGAGGCCTATTGCAAAGGAAAAGTGCTTCCTACTCCACCACCAGTTGATAATTCAACCCAAGACCATGTAATACCCGAAAGTGAGAGTCCTTTAAAATGGGTAAGTCAACATTTTTTCAATTATATACTACATAATTCAGATTGATGAATAGTATGCAATATTTGTTTGAAGATCATATATTGTGATAAAATGTTGAGAGAAAGGTTTACAATACTAGTGGATTTTATTACTTAGAAAATTTGATTAAATGCTCCAAACATGTCTCCTAATCATCTTGTGAGTACTTGTTACAACTTTGATACAACATTTAACTCATATAAAGCTTGGAGATTGATATGCCACTTGTATAGACATTAGAGTTCATAGGAGACAGCTCAGCTTCATTCTATGTAGAGGCATTGTGACCATGTAGTAGAAGGGTAGTTGAATAACCATTGGCATTGACATCATGCTGAAACTTCATTTTGTGGATAATCCATAACAAGAATCTAGCAAAATGGTGCCTGATATTGTATGTTAGCTCGAGAAGCTCAAGAGATCAACTTGGAATGTCATTCAGTGTCAAGGCATTGCGACCACGCATTCGAATGGTAGTTGATCATCAGAATTAGCATCATACATTGGAGGTGTCGAGGTCTTGAATGAGGATTAACATCGTGCATTGGAGGAATTGAGGTTTACAAGAGAATTAACACCACACAACAGGGCGTCGAGATCTAAAATAGACTTAGCACTACACAACGGAGGCATTGAGGTTTGAAAGAGACTTAACACTATATAACAGAGGCATTGAGGTGTGAAAGAGACTTAGCACTACACAAGGGAGGTGTTAAGGTCTGAAAGAGACTTAGCACTGAATAACAGATATGTTGAGGTCTGAAAGAGAATTAGCACTACATAGTGGGGGCATTGAGGTTGGCAAGAGACTTAGCACCGTGCAATGGAGGTGTTGAGGTCTGAAAAGGGGACAATTCATTGTCCATCATCGACATTGGATCAATCATAGCTCTAAGTAGCATGGAGTTCCTTCAAACTAGTTTAGATTCTGCATAATCAAATTGGAGCTAGTAGCTGTGTTATAGAGTAAAATAAGATACTTGTTGTCAGATATATGGAATCTTGGTACTACATAGTACACTTGTTGAGGTTTCATTCATAAACTTAGCACCATACATTGGAGGTGTGGTGTTATTCTTTGGATATCAGAGTGGCATAGAGAAGCATCGTTGGCCCATAACCCGTAGGTCAAAGGATCATAAGCAATTGTCAAAGTGAGGAGGTTTCGTAGAAAGAGACCAAAGGGTCTAAAATGAAACTTCCAAGGTGGCATCAAAGGTTCCAGATTTAGGATGCGATGGTAAAATTTTAAAATATAAAGCTTTTTGGGAAAAAGTCCTTTCTCGGTGGGAAGGTGTGATCGGGGATCATTTTTTATTTAAACAGTTCCCTAAACATCCCTTAATTATGTCAGTTTAGAAGATCATTTTGAGAGCTTTTGGACCACTATGAGAACGTGAAAATAATCATTTGGAGCTCTCATTATGTCCATCGAGTTCATCAACAGAAATTCAACTTTGGTCAATCTGGTAAATATTGAACCAATGGTACCTTGGAACATGTGGTAAAAAGGAAAAGGAAGTCATTTGTTTGTTTTAACCATCGGCATTTGAAAATCTTAAAATGGAATATCCCATCGAACAATAGGCTTAACTTTTGTTACAGAGGGAAGATCACTTGTCGTGGGGATGATTATATTATCACCGACATGGTGGGTCCTCAAATCACCGCGTGACTTGCCACCACGAGTTCAATTTTCTAATCATTGGTAGACAAGTGGTCTTATTTGTCATAATTCATGTGGGTCAATTTTATATTACTTTTTAATTATTTTCCACACATTATGTCCAAATGCCACACATTATGCCACAAACCACGTATATATATATATATAGACACACACATATACATATATATATCAACCTCCACATATTAATTTTCAAACATTATTATAACCACCACTTACCCACATAATCTTCCAAACCCCCATAACATGTTGAGTCCACGTGGTGGATGGGAGATGAAACAGTGGTAGGGGGTGTTGGTGCTCATTTTGACCTCTCACCATTTTGCACTAATTTTCCTCTGATCTGCGTGTTATGAAATGGTTTTCTTCTTGATGTGGATGCTTTGAAATCTTTTACCTCCACTTGATTTCCTTGAGTTGTTTTTATAATCCATTGTCATGTCCCTCCTTTAAGAAGTCTCTGGCTTTTCCTGTTTTTCTCCAATTTCTTCAAAATCCATGGGTTTTACCATTTTTCATATTTTCCTCACCATGAAGCTCAAGAATGATCAATTTATATTTATATGTATTTAAAAATCCAAATCCATGGTCGAAACATGCTCAAAACCATAATCCACATGGTTTTGCTTCGAAAATTTTTCATCCCGATTGAAAAATCAGTTCTGGGCATGAGTGGTGAATTTATGTGTTTTGACGGTCTAACAGTGTATTTTTCTTGTCAAAGTTATTCCTCAAAGCATTCAAGGTCACGTTTCTTCCTTTGGTTGGTCAGGGGAAAATGGGTGAATGCTTTAATATATCACATTTTTCTTTTTGGCAAAAAGGCAAACTTGGTCCCATAGCCCCACTCAAATCTGATTGGTTCTTTTGGTGCTTACATGGCTTCTTCCAATTAGATGAGGCATGAAGGGTTAGTTTTATTAGAATTTTTCTTTTTGGATACTTTGGCAAAAATTTAAACCTACCCGTGGCCCTACTAGGATTTGATTAAAACAAAATTTAAGTGGTGGGGAAAAAGTCTTACCTTGACCTCGTAGAAGGACACATGGCAAAGTTAAAGGTGGATATGTGGGCCTTTGGAGGTAAGATGGATGTTTTTCCCTTTGTGAAAATGGATTAAAATTCTAAAATGGAAGATTGCCCTCACCAAATCAAGTTTGAAGTCTTAAGGTTTTTGAAGAAGCGCCAAGAGGACACTTGGAGGCCTCTGTTTAATTTGCTTTTTCTTGAACTTTTCCACGGCAAAAGGATATTTCCTTTTATCCTAACACTTGGCACCTTCTCTAAGTGTCGAGCCTTCAAAAAAATTTCCTAGGCCGTGACACATGGCTAGCCCATGCTCTTTCAAGGTATTAATTTTTGGGGACCATCTCAAGGTGCACCATAGTGACATGTGGTGGTTTGAAATGTCAAAGAAGTGGGGAGGCAAACCATCGAGGGCAATTTATAATTTTTCCTCTTATTCACAAAATGGTTAAGATATCAAACAAGGCTCGTAAACCCGACAGAGGATCACCAAAATTTGTTTCAGTCAAAAGGGTGGGGAGGCAAACCATCGGGGGTAACTTACATTCTTTTCCCCCGATATTCAAAAGATTAAAATATCAAAAAGGCCTGAAACCAGCATGCAGAGGATCACCAAAGTTTGTTTCAATTCAAAAGGGTAGGAGGCGGACCATCGGGGTAACTTGCAATTTTACCCCCGATATTCAAAAGATTAAAATATAAAAATGGCCTAAAAGCTCAATGGTGGAAAGGTCAAAGATTTCTCCAGCAATGGAAAAGGTGTGGACCCTCGGAGGAAATTTGGAAAAAAATCCTTGTAGGAGAAAAGAGTTAAAAGTGAAAAAGGAAGCATGGTTCACTGGGACCCACATTGGGACACGTGTCGAGGTATTTCTCAAGGGCGGAGATGCGTAACAAAATGGGAAATATTTTTGTTTCTTCAAAATTTTGTAAAATTTAATAGAAAATTCGGGCCCGTTTTAAATTGAATCTTCCATGTGGACGACCCAAATTCAAAATAAAGATCAATGAAAGCTATGAATTTGAATCAGATTTTTCCCCCATTTTACTGAAACACACCTAGAAGTGTGAGTCTTCATGATTTCTTTTTATTTTCTACATGCAAAGAAAAGAGGGAAATTAATTTTTATATCTAAGTTTGGTGGGAAAGATCTGGAGATGTTTTTTGCCATTAAAATAGTCTAACTATCGAGCTCGATCTAATTTTCCATTTTTCTTCTCCCAAGTATGCAAGGAGCAAGATTTGATAGATTAGGGGTGGAAGTGGTTGGTGAGTTGAAGAAAGAGTGATCCACTACCAGGAGGAGTTTAATGTAGGATATATTCGAAAGATCTACCACCTGAGCACCTGGTGAATTTTTGCAAATCTGATTCGGGAATCATGATCGTGATCAGGGAAAGCACTAGTGCACTCAATTTCTAGATTTTTGGGGGGAAAACTATTTTGAATTTTTTTAAAATGGCAAAAATTTATCGTTCAAATGATTGGATTGTTATTGGTCGAATAAAATTCCTAAGAGGAAAAATTTGACAAAGCCTGTTTTTTGAGAAGCCATCTAGAGAAACCTAGTTATCTCTTTTATATTAAGTTTGATCATGTCAAGGTGGTTACGAGTGTACAACCATTAACAAGATCTGATATTTTTCTAGAAACTTTCCCCTGCTGATAAATTTAATCAAACTCGAGTTATTCTATGTGTTTGATCTTAAGCCAAATATGTTTGTTTTATTTTTGAATGTATGCAGATAGTTTTTCTTGTTCCTATTACAATATTGTATCAAAATATATCTTAATCACATGGGTCTCAATCCTTGTGATAGTTTAGTGGCATCTGTAATTTCATTTCTTTGGAAGATCTTTCATCTGGGAATGAAATAAATGATTTAAAATCACTTTTCTTTCATTTTTTGACAGAGATTGTCTGTAAGCCTCTAGGTGTACCTCAGGTGTGATTGGGTTTGGATCTCAATACTTTGTTGGGTTTTCTAACTCAATCCTTCATGTTAAAATATCATAGATTATGTGAAAAATGCTAATTCAGGCCTCTAATGAAGCACATATTTTGGTTAAAGGAACATTTTAGTTATTTTGAAGCATTCTCAGAGTCTATAATTTCCATTTTGTAAGATTTCTTAGAGATCTAGCAAATCAAGTTCATTTTGCCTCACCTCCCACAAAAAAAAAAAATCATTTAAGAAAATCAATCCTACCTGTACTACCCTATTTTTCCTATTGTGTAAAAATGCATAATTTCCATTACCAAAGCATGCAGAAACAATCAGGATTTCAAATGTCTTTAGTAGCTTGAACCTTTCCTAGAGAATATCTCCACTATCTAGAGTGACAACTCATGAGAGTTAGATTTTGTTGCATTGATCATATTTTCTTCAAGGTCTCCTTAAAAACTTCATTAGGAAGGATATCTCCATCTCCTCCATAAACAATAGGCTACAAAAGGGTCCTCTTACCTTGGTTGAAAGGCACAACCTAAAATAGTGAGGATAGATCAAATCCTCTTAAGGTGCTACCCACTCCTTTTCAAATCCTGAGTGCTAAAAATTCAGATAGATTGCTTCCCGGCTACAAAATGACATACATAATCATCTATCTACCTCTGAGTGTCCTATTAAATCCATGATGTTGCTTAGCCTTTGAAGGAGATTAAATTTGGGTACCAACACGCTTCTAGCGCCGTTGCAGGAGGAGTGTTTTGAATTGCTAGGAACTAATTTGCATTGTTGATACTAATTTGTTTTTTTACTGCCAATTCATATCTATTTCACCCATCAAAAACACCTAAGTTGCACCATTTTTTGGGGACTACAGTTCACATTGAAACCCTGGTAAAACACTTATCAGTATGCTCTAAAAGTTGTGTGTAATTCTTTCAGATTTCACACTTAGTGCACCAACTCTCATTTGATAAATCTAGATTAAGAAAATTGAGAATATTTCCATTTCTAGTTTCTAGAGTTGATGCATCACCGTTGATAGATCATATTTAGTACATTTACAAAACTAAGGTGGAAATCCTTAGTGGTGAATCCTGTTGATCTTATTTTTAATGAATGCCAATGTCTTAAAACTCTATAAAAGTAATATTTGTTACTAATATTTATAAAGATGGAAGGAAGAAGATCTTTCTTTGCTAGGGATCCTACTAAGACATTTTTTCAAGAGCTAGGAAAAGTAAAATCAGAAGGAAGAAAATCCTGGAGAGTTGTGGGAGATCAGCAGGCAAGAAGTTGGATCTCCCTTGATGAAAGTGATTGTTCTATCATTGAATACTTCCATTCAAGTGATTTTGAATTAGGTAGCCTCTTTGTGGAATTGAATTCTCCAATTGGAGAAGGGCCTTCATTTGATTTTGAAAAGTTCGTTTCTCATTCTACCCTTGTCTTTTATGAATTTGATAGGGATTTCTAAGAGACAAGACCTTTAGGGGATATCCATTTTGAAAGTTATACTCCACGTGTTCCAAAGGCCCTCTACCCCTTATCAATTTTTCACCCCTCCAAGATCTCCTCCTTGAATCAATTGGCTCATACTCCATCCATACCTCCATTTTTGTAAACACCTTTGGACCTATAAATTTTGTGGGGATGGTTTTTTATCCAAATGTAGTTCCAAGGAAACAATGATATAACTGGTGACCATCATTTAAAATTTTTTATCAATATGATTGAATACTGTGAGATTGAACATGAAGACATACATATCAAGTTGTTTATCCACACTTTGGAGGAAGATTCTAGGGACTCGTATAATGATTTTCCGATAAATCTATTGATTCTTGGACTGAGATGAACAATGCATTGAGATTAGAGTATGGAGATAGAACTCGACCCTAGGTTTCTTCTATCATAATTTGAAAACATCAAGAAAAATCCTAATGAGTCAGTAAATGATTTCAACACAAGGTTCAATAAGACCTTGAGAATATTACATGTTGACTTGAGGCCATGTGATGAATCATGTTTGATCAAATATTCAAATGCATTTGATTAAAAGGATACATATTAATTAAGGCATAAAAACCCCACAAATTTGAGGGAGGCCTTCACCATGGCTCTGCAAATAGAGAACAACATCAAGGTAATGGAAAATCCTCCAAAAATGGAGGGTGTAAAGATGTTTAACCCAAAATTTACCTCAAATAAGTAAGGCCGCTGATTTGGAGGAAGTTGTGAAGACTCTAGCAAGGCCTGTCAAAGAAATTTCCTACAAACTATCTTAGGATGAGAAAGGAATTGGGAAGATATCACAACGTCAACACAAGCAAAAAATCCAAGACATGTTTATAAATCACCAAACATCTGATGATAGAGGAAAGGGACCTATTGGATTTGGAAATAGGAAACCCCAAGGTAGAGAAAACAAAATGGTGTATGATCCTTTGGCTGCCAGAGTTCTTGTTGTAGAGGAGACAAATGTCATTGATTGGTGTGACAAATGTTTCATGCCTCATGATCATTGTGAAGAAGATCAGAAAAAACAAGAAGAATTTGATGATGATAATGATAATGATGTCTGCATGATGGGTTGTTCCACTAGCTCACAACAAGGGGCAACTTAAACTGAGGTGATAAGTGCTAGAATTGCTGCCACTTTTGGGAATGCATTCATAGGGGTACCTATTCTTCCTCCCTCTCATACTTTAGAAGTAGATATCTGTACAGATTTTGAATTACCCAATAATGACTTTGAATATTTAAGGGATTTAATGATAAAGAAGTATGATGAAGGAATTCCACTTGAGAAAGATATAGATTTACTCGATGAATGTTGTTGTTGCTCAAGAGAAGGAATATAACACAAGAAGTAAGGATATCAAAGGGATAGGGATTCAAGCCAAACCAAAAGCTCCTTACTTTCAAACACAGTCCTAAAGAGGCTACTAAGAAAGATGCATCTGCCAAAAGCCCTGCAGATCCAAACAAAAGCATACCCCTCCTCATGCCCAAGTCATGAAAAATCCTCTACCACCTAATGAGTGTGTTATCTTTCCTTCCAATACTTGCCTTGCCAAAGAAATTCCCATATGACATTTCTCAAATTTTAAGTCAAATCAAATTCTCTGTTCAAATTGCTTTGAGTTGCTTAGGATTCCTTAGCACAAAAAGAGATCATTATAATACTTGGGATTGAAAGAAGAGAAGACTTCCCTAGGAAGAAATGTAAACATTATGGAGACTCCTCCAATCATTGAAGAATTAGAAACACCACCAGCATTGGAGGAATTTGGTGAACCACTTGAGGTATATTTGGGGACATCTTTGGTGGAATCTCATTGAATGTGGATCCATTCTTCACCACTTTGATCATTAAGGATAGACTACTACACAACTGCATGTTTGAATCAGGGGCATCATGTAATGTTGTGCCTCATGAAGTTATGAACGATATGAATATGAAAGTGACAACATCATATGGGAAGTGCACTATCATATACTTTAGAGAACTGCCAAGTGGGATGTGTGAAGGGTTTGGTGGTGCAACTTGCGACTTACGCAGTAAAAATTTAAAACTTGATGTTGTCATTATTGACCGCCCAACCAAGTGGGTCATGCTATTGTAAAGAAAATGGGTTGTAAGTGTTGGTTGGAGTGTCCAAATGGATATGTCTTATGCCACTATTACGATTGAAGACAGCCTTGTCGGGTTATATGGGAAAAAGATGTTGCATCTTATTGAAGATCCCAACAATGCATCCTATGAAGTATTATACACAAATGTTGATGCTGATAACTTCGTGGGATTTTCTAATGGAAAGGAGTATAGGATTGAGGAATGCAGGTGTCTTGAACAAGTAGGCTATCCTTGGACTCTATTTTTGATGGAGCTTGCTCCAAGTTTTGGAATAGGTGCTTGGTGTTGTTCTACTTTCTCTAGGTCAAGATTTTTTTTTCCTTCAAACTAAACTTTGAGTCCACCAACAACATTGTTGAGTATGAGGAACTATTGTTAGGTTTAAGAATTTCTTGGAAATATGGTGTCAAGGACATTATTATCAAGGGAGATTCAGAATTAGTTTTCAAACAAGTCAGAAAACTGTATGCCACAAAAAATCAGCGAATGAAACAATACAAGCATATAGTTTGGGATTTAATTGAGATGTTTGATTCATTCAACATTTTGCATCATGATAGAAAGATAAATGATTTTATAGACAAGCTTGTAGTGTTGGGATCTTAGTTTGAAAATTAAACAATGTCCCCTCACTTTGTGAATATGATGTTGAGGTATTGAAACTAACCTTTGTCCTTGACAATATTAAACACTAAAAGTATTTGATGATGATGCTTAGGTCGAAGATTTCTATAGAACAAGGGAGAGATTTCTAATCAATGCATTGATTGGGAACCAATGCTATGTACAATAGAGGGAAAGGAAACCTTGTTTGGAGAGGGCATCATTCAGATAAAGACTAATACCATTCCTCGAGGGTTGGTTCCTCTTGAGTCAAATTTTGATAATGTTGATTGCGTTACTAATAGGCATATGGCATCTTGGAGGGATGTTGAGGAGAATGATCTCAAGTACGAAGGAGTAACCAAAGAAAATTTGGTTAGGCAACAATCTCAGCAAAGAATAGAAGTAGTCATACATCCAAATGTTGAAAAAATACCAAGATTGCATGGCTTGGATCTATTCTGAACTAAAAGCATATAGAGAGGATTTGTTTCAACATGAGATTCCCTTAGATTCTAATGCAAATCCATTTAGGAAGAAAAATAGGCCAATCAATCCACTCTTATCTCTCAAAATGCAAGAAGAACTGAAGAAACTGAGAGATGGAGGGATTATTCAGCCCACAAGGTATTCTTCTTGGGTTGTAATACTAGTACCAGTCAGAAAAAAAATGGTGGCATCAAGCTATGTGTAGATTTCAACAATCTAAATAGGCCATCAATGAAGGATAATTATCCTCTACCAAATATGGATAACATACTACAGTTAGTGACTGGTTCTTAGTTTCTTTCCACCTTGGATGGTTTCTCTGTTTGCAACCAAGTTTTTGTGAAGGAATTAGAAAGGATCAAGAAAACATTTACTAGTCATTGTGGGACGTATGTATATGTTAGGATGCCCTCGGTTTGATGAATGCTTTGGAGCCACCTTTCAAAGAGAAATGAATGTTGCTTTTATTGGTTACATCAACAAGTTTATTGCAGTTTATCAAGATGATGTAACTGTGTTTTCCAGGAAGAGAAGTGATCACATGATGCACTTGGAGAATATGTGGATAAGATGTAGAGTATATGGCATCTCACTCAATCCAAAGAAGTGCCATTTTGGAGTGCGAGAAGGAAAATCTGCTTGGTCACATTGTGTCATAAGAAGGGGTGATCATTGATCTAGAAAGAGTAGAGGCCATCAACAAGGTCCCCATCCCAAGAACCAAGAAAAGAATTATGTCATTCTTTAGGTAGATAAACTTCATTAGAAGATTCATATCAAACTTTTTTGATTTGACCATTCCAATAACTTCCATGCTTTGAAGAAAGACTAGGTCATCAAATGGGAGGAGGTTGTCATCCAAGATTTTAATGGGATCAAGGAGGAATTAAAGCATGCCCCATTTTAGCATCTCTAGACTATAAAAATCCTTTCTAAATATTTTCTTTGCTTCAAAGAACACTATTGCTTCTGTGTTATTGCAAAAGGATGATGAAGGGGCTGAAAAGCCAATTACCTTTTCAAGTAAGGCCTTACAGGGGGCTGAGCTGAAATACACTATAATGGAGAAGCAAGAATTTTCCTTGGTAAGAGAAACAAAAGTTTTAGGCCTTACATTCTAAGTTCTAAAGTGGTTGCTTATGTTCCCCACACTATAGCGAAGGACATATTGTCAAAGATGGAAGTCTCAAGCAAAAGATGTAGATGGGTGAATAAGTTGCAAAGACTATGATATGGATATCCAAACCATGAATTTTGTGAGAGGTTTGGGCTTTGCTAAGATTATGGTTGAAAGCAACTTGCAAACTATTGAGGTAAATGAGGTAGAAGAAGAAAGGGCAGGTATTTTTGAAAGTTTGATGAGTTCTGAGTGGTACAATGATGTAATTCTTTTTATTAGACACATATACTACCCTGAGTATTTAAGTAAGAACCAAAAAAGAGCTCTTAATTTGGCTTGCTAGAAATATGTCATGACTGATTATGGGTTAGCTTGGAAAAAACCAGAGGGGTCCTCTCAAGATGCATTACTAAAGATAAAGCCCCAAAGATAATTTCTGATCTCTATGGAGGAATCATGTGGGGTAATTTTGCTGCAAGATTCACAACACACAAGATATTGAGGGCTATTTATTGGTGGCTAACTCTCTTCAAGGATACAACCTTGTTGGTTAGAAGTTGTGAGAGTTTTCAACTCTTCTCTGGAAGACTGAAAGCTTCAAGCTCCCTTCCTTTGCATCCTGTATCAATTGAAGCCCCATTCAAGAAATGGGGAATGGATTTCATTGGTGATATTTCAGACCCTTCGAGTGTTGGCCGCTTAAGTGGATTATTGTAGCGATTGATTACTTCAACAAGTGGGTGGAGGAAATCCCCGCAAAAGAGCAACACACCAAATTGTCATGGATTTTCTATTGAACCACATCATCTGCAGGGTTTGGGGTGCTAGTCAAGATTGTTGCTTAAAATGCCATGAGCTTCAGAACTAAACCCTTGGTGGCAATGTGTAAAGAATATGGGATCAACTTGACATTTACTTCTAATTACAATCCCCAAGGAAATGGATAAGTTGAGTCTAGTAATAAAAATTTGTTGAAAATGTTGAAGGACCTTAGAGCTAAACAAGAAAAGTAGGGTGAACGATTTGTTGAAGTTTACTATTTGGGAAGATAGGATCACTATTAAGAGGGTTACTAGAAAGAGTCCATTTGAATTGGTATATGGGACCCATGCCCTGCTGCCCCTTCATATGCAACTATCTTCATATTAGTTCATTTAACGGCCAAAGTATCGGGAGGTAAGTCCTTATGATGCTCGCATTAACTATATTGTTGAGCTTGATGAGGAGAGGAGGGCATTCCACCAGAGACATGTAAAGGTCGAGTAAGGCTGAAGAAGTTATTTGACTATAAGGTCACTCCCGGAGCTTTCAATTTTGGAGATCTTGTGCTGCTATGGGATAATAGGCATGAAGAAGGGCAAGCATGACAAGTTTGACTCATTATGGATGGGCCATTATTCCATTGATATCGAGGATTGGTGAACATACCTTCTTCCTCAAGGAATTAGATGATGAATTGCTCGAATGATTGTTAATGGTAGGAATTTGAAGAATTTCTTGGATTGATTCCCTAGAATCAAGGTAAAAAAATTTGTACAGTTTATAGTTTGTTGGTTTATTTCCTGTCTTTTGTGTTTTTGTTCGTTCTTGTCCCTGTTGACCTATTTTTGCTAGTTTCTTGGTTCATTTTTAGGGATGCTTATGGTTTTGTGATTTGCAAGCTAATTCTATCGCCTAATGGATATTTTTGGAACTTTTTCTCTGTTGTTGTTCTTTTGGCACTCATGGGGAGTTCCTATCCTCGATTCGGAGCTGATGTTGGTGCTCGTTTTGAACTCTCACCATTTTGCACTAATTTTCCTTTGATCTATGTGTTATGAAATGTTTTGTTTCTCGATGTGGGTGCTTTGAAAGATTTTAACCGCATCTAAATTCCTCAATTTGTTTATAGAATTCATTGTCATTTCCCTCCTTGAAGAATTCTCTGATTTTACCCTATTTTTTCTCTAATTTTTGTAAAATCCGTTGGATTTTCCTTTTTCTCTATTTTTCCTCGACCACGGAAGCTCGAGAATGATCAATTTATATTTGTATGCCTTTGAAAATCCAAATCCATGGTCAAAAGATGCTCAAAACCATAATCCACATGGTTTTGTTTTGAAAATTTTTTCGTCTTGAGCAAAAAATTGGTTTATGGGTATGAGTGGTGAATTTATGTCTTTTTGACGATCGGCGGGTGTCTTTTTCCTATTGAAGTTATTCGTCGGTGTTCATCGGTAGCATGGATTCCTTTGGTTGGTCGAGGGATGGTAGGCTAATGCCTTAACTTATCAATTTTTGCTTTTTTGGCAAAAATGCAAATTTGGTTCCGTAGCCCGCTCAAATCTGATTGGTTCTTTTGGTGCTTACATGGTTTCTTCCAATTGGATGGGATACGGTGGTTTTGTTTTTTTAACTTTTTTCTCGCTACTTTGGAAAAAAATTTGAATTTGCCAAATGTCTGCTGAATTTGATTAAGACAAAATTTAAGTGGTGGGAAAAAGTATTACCTTCACCCCGTAGAAGGACACATGGTAAAGTTAAAGGCGAAGATGCAGAAATTTAGAAGTAAGATGGATGTTTCCCCATTTTAGCGAATCAATTAAAATTCTAAAATGGAAGAGCGCCCGCCAAATCATTTTTGAAGCCGTAAGATTTTTAAAGAAGGGCCAGTATGACACTTGGAGGCCTCCTCTCACTTATCTTTTTCTTGGAATTTTCAACACTAAAGGAGATTGCCTCAAATCCTCACACTTTCCACCTTCCGATGAGCTTCAATCATTTACACAAATTTTTTTCGGGCTAGGACACATGGCAAGCCCACTCTTTTTCAAGGTATCAATTTTTGGGACCATCTCAAAGTGTTCCATAGTGACACGTGGTGGTTTGAAAATTCAAAGAAGTGGGGAGGTAGACCATCGGGAAATTTAGAATTTTTGCCTCTTATTCTCAAAAGGGTTAAGATATCAAAAAAGGCTCGCAAACCCGACAAAGGATCAGTCAAATTTTGTTTCAAGTCAAAAGGGTGGGGAGGCGGACCATCGGGGTAACTTGCATTTTTTTCCCCTTGATATTCAAAAGATTAAAATATCTAAAATGGCTGCAAGCCCGATGGAGGAAAGGTCAAAGGTTGATCCACCAATGGCGGAGGTGCGACGCTTGGAGGAAATTTGGAAAAATTTACTTTTAGGAGAAAAGAGAGAAAAGTTAAAAGGAAGGCCGGTTCCCACTGGGACCCACATCGAGACACGTGTCGAGGCATTTCTCAAGGGTGGAGATGGGGAACAAAATGTGAAATTTTTCCATTTCTTCAAAAGTTTGTAAAATTTCAAAGGAAATCCCGGCCCATTTTAAATTGAATCTTCCACATGGATGACCCAAATTCAAAATAAAGATCAACGAAAGCTATGAGTCTCAATTTGATTTTCCCCAATTTTACTTTGAAACACACCTAGAAGTGTGAGTCTACATGACTTCTTGGTATTTCCTACATGCCAAGCAAAGAGGGGAATTAATTTTGATATCTAAGTTTTGTGGGAAGATCTGAGACGTCTTTCACCATTAAAATAGTCGATTATTGAGCTCAATCCGATTTTATGGTTTTCTTTTCTCGAGCACGCAAGGAGCCAAATTTACAGATTAGGAGTGAAAGTGGTTGGCAAGTTTAAGAAAGAGTGATCCACCAAAGTAGGAGGAGTTGAATTTGGGAGATATTCGAAAGATCTCGCCCCCAGAGCACTGATGACTTTTGCGAGATCTCATTCTAGGAATTACGATTGTGATCATGGCAAGCACTGGTGCACTCAATGTCTATATTTTTGGGGGAAAAAATCTGTTGAAAAATGTTATAAATTGCACAAACTAATGGTGCAAATAGTTAGAAAGTTAAAGGTTGAAGTAAATTCCCAAGAGGAAAATTTTCACAAAGATGGTCTTTTAAGAAGCAATCAAATAAAACTAGTTATCTCTTTTATATTAAGTTTAATCATGTCAAGGTGGTTGTGAGTGTACAACCCTTTATAAGCTTTGAGTGTATAGCCCTTGTTGATAAATTTAATCAAACTGGAGTTATTCTGTGTTGATCTTAAGCCAAACGTGTTTGTTTTATTTCAGAACATATGCAGATATTTTTTCTTGTTTGTGTTGCAATATTGTATCAAAATCTATCTTAATCACATGGGTCTCAATCCTTGTGACGATGTAGTGGAATCTACAATTTCATTTCCTAGAAGAGCTTTCATCAGGTAATGAAATAAAAGATTTAAAATCACTTTTCTTTCATTTCTTGACAGAGATTTTCTATAAGCCTATGGGTATATCTCAGGCGTGATTGGGTTTGGATCTCAATACTTTGTTGGGTTTTCTAACTCGAGATTTCATGTTAAAATATCATATATTGTGTGAAAAAGTGCTAATTTGGGCCTCCATTAAAGAACACATTGTAGTTAAAGGAACAATTTAGCTATTCTGAAGCATTTTGTTGTCTAGAATTTCCATTTTGTAAGAGTTCTCAGAGATCTAGAAAATCAATTTCATTCTACCTCAACTCCCACCAAAAATTAATTTAAAACAATCAATCCTACTCGTACTACCATGTTTTTCCTGTGTGTGTACAAATGCATAATTTCCATTACCAAAGCATTGAGAAACAATCAAGATTTCAAATGTCTATAGTAGCCTAAACCTTTCCTAGAGAATATCTCCACTATCTGAGTGACAACTCGTGAGAGTTAGATTTTGTTGCATTAATCATATTCTCTTCAAGGTCTCTTTAACAACTTCATTAGGAAGGATATCTCCATCTCCTCAACAAAAAAATAAGTTACAAAAGTATCCTCTTACCTTGGTTGAAAGGAACAACCTAAAATATTGAGGATAGATCAAATCCTCTTAAGGTGCTACCCACTCTTTTCAAAGCTTGAGTCTTTGAAAAGCCGAGATAGATTGCTTCCTCGGCCACAAAAATGACATAGATAATCATCTATAATCCTCTCGAATGTCCTGTTAAATCCATGATGTTTCTTGGCCTTTCAAGCAGATTAAATTTATGTACAAATAGGGGAAAATTCCATGCATGGAGATCCACGTGAGAAGGAGGTGGGGCGTTAATGCCTTAAGTGGTCCCATGACCACTTCAAACATGCATGGATAAGGCTATTTAAATCCTAAACAATATCAATTCCACCAAATGTGGGATATAACCCCCTTTAAAAATTCTCCAACACGAGAATTTATCCCATTAAAATATGTAAATCCGCCACTAAGGGAATTAATCCCTTCTGATTGCAATCCACTATGCAAAATGGAAATAAGCCTATCTAAATGCTATGGGATAAGGCTATGATCAGCCTAAGGATAAAGAATATCAAATTATTTTAAGTGCCCTAATTTTGTATAAATAGGGAACCCATTTTCATTGTAAAAACATTATCCCGAGAAGCTTATTATTTTGTTAAGCTTATTTCTGGGATGTGGGAGAATTAGTAATAGGGAAATTTTAATATAGTTTTGTAAACTATATTAAAATCCTAAAATTACTATAGAAAAATATTGTTTATTAGCATATTATTTTAGGAAATAGTAGATGGAATATTTGTGATTGGGAGTAAATGTAAACTACCCAATAGGCCCATTGAGCCACACTAATCACTTGCAAAAAGTTTGGAATTATCAATCGGAGTGCTAGAAGGCATATTGATAGCATCAAGAAGGCCGATCGAAGATGAAGGAGAGTGTAAACCAGGAAGGTGAGAGACTTTTTCGACTAATCATCGGAGTTCTTTGAAGAACTGGAGTACTTATAGGCAAGTGAAATTCCATTAGGTTTTCGTGTGAAATTACTATTGTAACTTACATGTTTTGACTAGTGGAATGGTTTAAAAGAACCCAGACATAGGCAATTTTTAATTCCATAATCTATCGTTGTGTAATTGTATTTATTGTCTTTCATTAATTTTAAATTGATTACTTAAAATTAGTAAATTATCGACAAATAATTAAATCCTACAAGGGTCCAAGATCAATTAGATAAACAATTGATTATTTTTGGATCAAATAGTGTTGATCCTAAAAGTGTGATGTATGCATTATGTCGTCTAGAATTATATATTATATTTAGATGTGTGATGATGTATATTAAATGCATACTATATGATTTAAGATTTGATATACAAGATGTGTAAATATGAGTAGTGTGTAATAACTAGTGTGTAGTGTGTGGGGTTTATGTGTAGTACATATCTATCAACATTCAAGTGTGAACAAATACACAAGAGTGAGCTATTAGGTAATGATGATACTTGGTATACGTGTGATGAGCACACAATGTGATGAGGATACGATATGTGTATTGTATAAGTATGCTATGTCATGATAGAAGATGCTATTATGTTGGGGTGATGTGTTAGATGTTATGACCCCCAAGTGTGTAAGATGAACGATCGATCATAGAATTTCATCTAAGAGATCATCAGTTTCAAGATCAAAGAAATATGGATAAGCATTAGAGACCCGATAAGCAATAATGTTTACTCAATCATGTAATGCACCATTGAGGCGTAAATCATACATACCCATGGAAACTTCCTCATTAGTGGATAGAGGAAATGGATAACAAAGTGCATACCAACCAAGGTGAGATTCTAAGTATAGCCAAGAAAGGAACTATTACAAATAAAAATGAAACCAAAGGGCATGGGAAAAGATATGTCCATATGATCTAGGTCTAGAGTTCCTCTAATGTAATCATGCCATGATTTTCCTAATGTGAGTGGATTAGAACTAGGAATGTGTGATAGATAAAATTTGAGCTAGAAGACACACAAGCCATAAGTAGTAGTAATAGTGATGAATCCATAGTATAAATGATAAGTTTGAGTAGCATGATAGAAGTCCTCAAAAGTAAAACAAAGGTGAGCTATACCATTGTGTCATAAAATGGTATCATCACAAGTAATATTGAATGGAATATGTTCCCAATATGAATCATTCATGAAAAATGTGCAAGTAAATTGTGGCCATGCTAAGGAGGCGGTACATATCAAGGTGTAGGTGATAGAGACTTATTTTGACCGGAGAGGCCCCTAATAAGGAATCATAGAAGTATTAGTAGTAGTAGGTGGTATTAAAGAAATCGTATTTATCACACAAATGAAACCTTTAAGAGGGAGTAAGTGAGGTTGTTCATCCATAGGTTGAGGATCATCTCGTAGTATCAATATGTGGAACAAGAAGACTAGTATTAGGAGCGTGGTCACAACACTCAAGTGGGTCATGGTCATGAAGAATAGTATAATCAATACCCTCATGGAGGAACTTAACATAATGGTGTACAATTTAAGTAACAACTTGAATGGCATTAATCCATGGTCTACCTAGTAACAAATCGTAAGAGAGGCGGGAAATAAATGAAAAAGAACATTGTGTTGACATTTTTGGGCCCTACACTGATAGGTAGTGTAATGTGACCAACGAGATGGATGAATGGAACCATCATTAGCACATAGTGAAAGATAATATGGAATAATGTCACAAGATGAAATATTAAGGTGTTGAAGGAATGAAATTTGACATATGTTGAGTTTAGAACCATTATCAATTAAAATGCACTTAATACCTAGATTGAGAATGTGAATCATAATATGCGGGTGGGTTATTATCAAAAGTATTGAAATCGGTGGAAATATTAGATTTGAATGATAAGTGTTGAGAAAATTCATCTACAAAAGTTTGATACACTGATTCAAGATGCATTTTATTCAAAATTTGGGTAGTAGTGAGAATAGGTTGAACTCTATACCTTACATCAAGGTGCACAAGAAGATAATAAATAATTGAGATATCCATAATGACTAGAATCTATGATTATAAAGAATGAGGATATTATATGTGTGAACATGGAGACAAGTTCACCAAAATGATTAACTTAAAATGTGGTAATATGGAAGTTAATATAACTACGAGCGAGTTAATAACAATAAATGAAAGAAATAAATAAATATAGGAAGTGATGCAAACAACGAGACTAATGAAAATAGAAACCCTAATATGCAATGAAGGGTTGGAAAGATCTTAGTTTATTTTGTGAACTTGTTTAACTTTGTCGTAGAACTGAATGGAAAAATAGGAGGAGGAAAGGAAAATTATGAGGTCCAAAACTTCTAGATTTGAACAATATGAGTGGATAGGGACCCTTGGATAGGTGCGGGGAGATCCTTTGAGTTCTCAAGTCTCGACTAATGGGCACCCTAGTATGTGAAAAGTTTTTGTAATGTTCCTCCAGGTGTAATGTAATGGTTTCCTACCTTCGCTTCTGTCACACTAATGGTTTTGCATTACGTTGTATGTTACTGGTAATTATTGATGAAGAAAAAGACCTCTTATGTAGTGTGATGTAGATGACCACCTTATGCCTTGTGATGGATCTAGATGGATGCAAATGAAGTCGTTGATGGATGCACCCTTAGGTGATGATAGTAGTGCTTAGTGATTGGTCCCTTATTATGGTCTCATAAATTTATATTTATATGGTTCTCTTGTTCTAATTTCATAATTAACAATGAAAAGGTCAACCACAAGAAATATGAAATTTTCATATGGCTAGAAAGTGCATAAAAAATAGCAAGAAAGTGGAAAGAGGATTAGGGAACCTAGACTATTGCTAAGGCACCTATTGGTGCCCCAAATCAAATGAAAATACCATGGGATGAAAGAAAAAACTAGGAAATTATGTGCGAGAGGTCGGCGATAATGATAGAAATCAAAGTAAAATTGCCAAAATACAAGGGTTAGTTTTCGCTTTCTTCGCTCAAAACCATATTAATAGTAGTATGAGATTGGGACTAAATAATATATAAAGTGTGTGATTTTTTTACTATAATAGGAAAGTATGTTAAATATTTGATTTCTCAATATAAAATCCATAGGTACACGTGTTCCCAAAGATATTATAACCCATATATTGCATGGAAATTATTAGGATTAATAAAAAAACATAGCACTCATATCTCCTATCATGATTATTAGAGATAATATTTACATGATGAATTAACTATCAAGATTCAACAACAACATGTACATCCAAGTTTTAAATATTGAGTGCATACATGTTTGAAACTAAATTGTACAATGTAAATCTAGATTCCAAAATCCATGTATATTATTCATCAATGTACAAGCTTGAAAAAAATATAATGTTTTCATTCAATAATAGGCATGAGAGAAATAAAATGATTGACAATTTCACATAAAGATAATGTTTTCAAATTTCATTTGTCAAATAAAATGATTTACATCAATAGTTTTAATTCAAGTTCATTTGGACCCTTTTCCTTGAACAAATTCTATTACATCGACAACATTTGAACTATCTTTTATCACACTAGACTCGACTAATTCTTTTGCAATTACATTAATATTTTCTAAATTTTATTTTTCTTCACTAGTTGCATCTCCTATTTAAAAGATAGAAGGATCGTGATCAATTTTTTTCTTCAAAAGAATATTCAAACCCAATCCATTCAACATTATAATCCTATGCGAGTGTATTGTTATGCTTATTTAATAGAACAAGTTTTTATTTTAAAAAATTCACTGTGTACACTCTCTCTCACTTTTTAGGTTCTCATCTAATACATGCACCTCAGTCTTCAAAGTAAACTATTTTACTATAATTTAAAAATCCCATAATTAGAAGTAAATAAATGATAACATTAATATACATTAAAACATTAAAAAACATAGTACTTACCATTCCAATTCTTTCTCTGCATTATCAATACTGATAAGTTTCTTGTCTCTATTCCACTTACTATAGTAAGATTGTGGCTCGAATTTGAATTAGCTAATCATTAAGAACTATAGTCAAAACATTGTCAATATTATAAATATTGGTTGTGACTTGAATTACAGTTGTGCTTGAGAAAGTAAATGATCAATCGTCACTGATTCATTTTTAATCAATGAAAAAAATTTTTCCTTATGTTCAAAATTATGATATCTTTCATTAATTTATTTTATAAGAGATTTCACTCTAATCTCCCATATCTTCATTTCCTTAATGTTAGGAATAATATTTTCCATCACAAGGGCTATAGCATTATCACCACAAGGATGTCTACTGAAAATTTTGTCTTCACATCATTATTAAAAATTTCCTCCCCGGTTGCGAAAGGATGATCTAAAGAGGATGGATGCTATGGGATGACACATCTTTACATGCGGGCGTGTGAGATATTTTGTATACTTCCCTATTTCTAAAATGTCATAAAATCTATCAAAACTAAGATAATCCAAATCTATATCGATATTATTTAAAACAAAAGATCCTCTAGCACTCTGCATGCCGCCAATTGAAAATTTGGGGAGCTCTAGATGATGTAAAATTAAGCACCCCTACTCTTTCCAGGGAACACAATCCTCTTTCCCCTACCATAATATGGAAGGGAGGTCTTACTTATATACTCCTTAAGTCATGATCTGGAGTAGTGGGAGTGGCCAATGGTATAAGTTGAATTTGAGATCAAATTTGTAAAATTTATGCAAGCATCAATAATTTAACAATATCAATATGATGTATTTAAGAAGAAAGACAAGAGAACAATAAGAACTTAAAATTAATAACAATGAAATTAAAAGATATTTCTTATGTTTTGAATTTCGTTGGTGTGAGTCACTATTCCACATCATCATAAAAGTCATCTCACTTAGGTGAGATCATAAGTCTACATATAATTTGCAGGTCATCATGGGATTATCTTACTCATTAGTGTGTCGTCGTGCATCATATGTGTCATTGCAATTTACTTTTCTATACTAGGAATGTATCTCCCCATTAACTCAAGTTGTCATGATTGTAGCACTAGGGTTTACTCAAAGCTCCCTATATTTAAACCCCTTTAGATCTATGAGATAGAGTGAGGGTTTGTGGATTGTAAATTGAGGTTTTTCCCATTTTTTGAATATTTAAATGTGTGTTCGATTTATGCTCTCTCCTCTAAAGATATTGCTATGTTTTCATTTGCACTTTGTGGATGTTCACATCATCCCTTGTGATCCTCATGCTCTGGGTTTTTGCACCATCTTTCATGGTATCGAGATCACACTTTGTAGATCTGTGCAACACCATGGTTTTTCTCATGCTTTCCGAAATTTGTTCATGATATACAGATTTTTCGTAGCATCCTTCGTAATGGATATTCCATCGTGTAATTCAAAGTGCATTGATTTATGGTTTTATATCTTATTCATGTGGTTGGGAATTTTGTTTGTGGGTTATTTAATCTTTGTCTTTGTGTGTAGTTCTAGAGGTGGGTTTTCTTTTCAGGTTTTAGAGAGGTTTTGAAGTGTTGGTTTCAAATTTTTTCTTGAGGTTACAAAGTTGTTTTATGTCCTAGATCAGCCCTAGCTTAGTGAGATGGAAATCGAGCAAGCTATAGCTCACCTTTTTGATTGAATCACATCCAAATTGTTGTGCATTATATCATCTCGTGTTTGTATCCGATTTGTCACTTTTCTTGGACCAATTGAGCTCCTCTCATGTTTTTCTTCCGTGCCTCTTCATAAGAACCATCACACACTTTCTTGTTCCTCCATATGACTTGTGCTCACTTCCCAAGCTCATGTGTTCATGCTTCATTTTTGTCTTGCTGCATTTAGCTTCACCTTGCCTTGTAGCCGGATTAACCCCGAATGTAGATATCTTGGTTCTCATATGTTTATGCCTTCTATGTTTGTTTCTCTACACCACAGCTCATGTTTTGCTCACCTCCATATCTATTTGGGAGCCACAACCACCGCAAACATTCTAAACATTTGATTGTTGTCATCATTTACTACCTCTACCCTAGTTCTATTCATCCATCTCCTTCTTGTAGCCTTGATCATCCGGTTTGGCCATCTCGCGACAAGTTGCACAATGCCCTCTCTACTTCGCTATGCCTTCTATGTCCAATGCTAACCTTTTCAAAGATTATCTCGTATGCGCGTCCCTACCATAATCACCGACCTTGTTAGTGATTTCAGATCACCTTGGCCTCCACTCTATTCACCAACAAATAACCCACCTACCTCCATGTGTGTACTCGTGGATCCACTAACAAGCTCCTAACTTAGCGTTCTAGCTCGCCAATGAGGTCACTGCCTATCTCTTCCATGGGCTCCACACTTTGTGTGGCTCCCACTAAACTTGAAATTTCATCTCATCTTGGACTTCATGCACTACTCACCACCTCATTACATACGGATCTGCATGACCCAAATAGTGACATCCCCTCCTAGCTCTATACCAAAGGCAAGCACTTCATCTCGACTTTTTGGCTCTCTAACCTCACCATCTTGTTGAATCATTGTGTCGGGATAACTTTACAAACTACAACTCTCCACCAATGTGCATCCTCCTAACTCATGAGATGGATTTTGGCTCATATACCACCTTCCTAACTCACTTGAGTAAGTCACCTCTCCTAGCTTTCCCACCGAGTTGACTCTGTGTTGGCGAGAAAATTTTTTGAGTGGACAAACTTGTGGATTTCTTACCAACTCTATGGGAATCTAAGTCCCTCTACTTAACTGGTGCATCTGCCATATGTGCATGTGCATTAAAAGGTGAATTTTTGTGGTAGCCTTTCGCTTCCGGATCCAACAGGGGCACTCCAATGACCACCTGCAAGGAAAATGCTTGCATATACTCGCAGAGATGACTTTGTCCGGAAGTGGGAAAGGGAGTGAGAATGGAGGTATGGGAACTAATGCTGCAGTAGAAAATCATATTCCTAAACACACACTAGTTAGAAACTTCATCACATGCATTTATGAGAAGAAACAACCACAGTAAATGACAACAAGACTAAATAGAATTTAATGAGAACAAAGTGTCC
>CM031241.1:287045006-287111271 GCA_018340775.1 Taxus wallichiana var. yunnanensis
AGCCCATCGACATGGACTCCAGTATAGAGGATTTTATTGGAGGAGAGACAAAGGAGGAGACAGAGAGATGGAGATCGGAGGGTCGGTGGGGAGGATGACAGGTGATTTTGAGTGGCATAACACTTAGGATGTTCTTGAGCCAGAGGGCGGAGCAAAGTGCGAGAGAGGGTGACTGCGGTCTTGGAGGAGTTTCCCTCTTGGGATTTAGGGGGAGATGGCGAGTCCATCGTAGGCGTCACATTTTCCCATATGTGGGAGAGATGCCCGGTCACAATGATAGTATTAGTGCCAGGGCGTGGATCCTAGAGATCCTTCCTGAAGGCTTGGAGTTCTGAGTGAGTTGTCACTCTTCTCTTGAATTTGTTTTAGTTAGAATTGTCTTAGTTGTTATTTCCTTTTGTTTCGTTTATTCTTGGTTTTATTTTTGATTGTTTTCTAACTTGTTTTCTCCTTTATTTGTAGTGACTACTGATGAGTGGCGAGACTTGATTCACCAAGTATCCACCGGATACCTTCTTGCTTCCCTCGAGAGAAGACTCGTGCTGAGATTTTCATGGGTACGTGGGGGAGCCTTTAGTAGCTGGTAGGAATAACGATGTTTTCACCTTTTATGCGGCATGTGGTGAATATCATGACTTCTCTCCGTACTGAGGTAGCTAGATATAGGATGACCGAGTTCTTGATGAGGAGGAGTCATTCTCATAGTGAGACGGCGGCTCACATGACCGCGAGCCCTCGGTGTATTTGAGCGCTGGCATAGAACAGGAGTCCTAGGCGTGGTCGTGCACCTTACGAGGATCGTGGGGTTAAGAGGCCATTTTTGTAGTGTTTTTGTTGGATATTTATATGCATGTTTTTGTACTTTTCGGGCTCATTGAGCATTTTGAACATGCCTAGTGCACGATGCCATTATATATAAAACTTGATTCATATATATATCTCTTTTGGATCTAGACTCTTGGTGCCTAGAGAGTTTCATGAGTTTCCACATGTACATAGTTTCCACATGAATATGTTTTCATGTTTTTAGAATGTATGTGATGGATAACAAATGATAGTAAATAAATTGTTTTACTTTGTATGTTTTTGTAATGCTGATATGAGATGATATAAACATATTGTAGTACTTGAACTTTTGAATTCTTTGGGAAATATTTGTGATTTCTTATTATGTTGGAAAAACGTGATGAATGTATAGTGATAAAGAGATGAACTTGTCCCATTCCTAATTCCATGCAACCGAGTAAGATGCAAGGGCTCTACACCAAGAGTTAGGAAGGGAACAAATTGTATGAGCTTGACTAATGGAATGATGAGAGATAGAAAAACTAGTAACAGAAACCAAACTTAGACCTACACACTTACCCTACTCAAAACTACTACCAAGCTTAGAAGGGCATTTACTTTCTTGTTTATCTAGACTTAGATTTATAAATGACAACCTGGTTGAAAAAATATGGTTTTGAGGATTTGATCTCTTTGGAATTTGGACATTTTATTTCTCTTAATATAATTTGATTTGTGCTTCTAGCATACCAAGATTTGTTAATTTGTGTGAATGGACCCCCCACATCCTACCTCATGCCAATAGTAAGAAGCATGGATTTGTCACTAAAAGGTAGAATATGGCGAGTAAGGGCACTTCTTTCCTTTCCCAACCTCACACCACTATTAAGAGATTTGGGCTTATCACCAAAGTTGATGGGGCGAAAAGAAGTTTGTAAAATAAAATATTTTGTTTGCTTGGCACTTTGATTCCATTTGATTTTGAAACTTCGATTTATGACTTTGGGATATCCTTTCTTTCAAAGAGATTTAGGAGAGATAGATGTGACACCAAGAAGCTTCTAGAATAGACCGTAGGTAAGGACAACTTCACCTAGTAGAAAGAAAGAGAAAAACCAAGTATGCAGGCCTTAGTATGGTTTTCATCAATTCTAGTCTGTCAAACTTGATGAGAAGATTTGAAAATACTTGTTGATGATTGAAGAGATGTGATTTGAATGATTTTGCCAATATTTTTAGAAATTTGTACTATATTGCTTAAGAGTAAGCTCCTTGACTAAATTTTTATGAAATGAGTGGACAAAATGAAACAGATAAATGACTAATGCAATATAGGTAATCATAATGTACAAGTGATGATTACGATGTCTCAAGCGTAAAATCATTTAAGATGCAAGGAATTGATAGTTTCATTGAATTTCTCACCTTCTAGTGTGTGCACAAAAGATACACACCATTTCCATAATCCTTCATGAATCGATATGGGCCCACCCACTTGGGCTGGAACTTCCTTCCTTCGCCGGTTTTCTTATCGATCCGGCTATCTAGCCTTAGAACTAGATCTCCCTCATATATTTCTCACTCATAGATTTTTTTGTTATACTACCGGCACATCCGGTGGCATAGGCTCTATGTCGTTGTTTAGAATTTAGCTTGGCCTCATCAAGGCTTTCTAGTTGAGAGAGGCATGCCTCCCTATAAGCTTCTTCATCCAAAATCCCTTGTAATGAGATGCAAGAGACTAGGTATTTCAACCTCAAGCGGAGAAGCCTTACATCCCGAATACCAATGAGAAAGGGGTTGCTCCTATTGGTGTCCTTATAGAGGTTCGGTGGGCCCACAAGGACAAATATAGCTTTAGATGCCAATCTCGCTTATTCTCCTTGACCATTTTGAGGAGAATAACCTTTAATGTTTTGTTTGTTGCTTCACTTGCCAATTGGCTTGAGGTAGTAAACAAAGGTTGTGAGATGATGGTTTATTTTGAATTTTTGTATAACTCATGGACCTTGGCATTTTTAAAGGACGTTCCATTATATGAGATAATAACTTGTGGGACACTATACTTGTAAATGATTTGGTTGAGAATGAATTTGCAATTCGAACACAGTATTGTGGTGATGGGCATGGCCTCCACCCATTTGGTAAAATATTTCATGGCTGTAATTATAAAATTATGGCCATCGGTTGATGAGGGAGAGAATTTCCCTATCAAATCCAGACCCCACGTGGAGAAGGGCCATGGGGTTGCTATTGGTTGTAGGGATTGTGCTGGCATGTGAATCTTGTGAGAGAATTCTTGGCATTTGTGGCACTTACGTACAAATTCTACTACGTCATGTTCGAGAGTGGGCCAAAAATAGCCCATCGATGTATTTTGTGAGTAGTGGCATGACCACCGAAGTGGCCTCCACATATCCCATTGTGGGATTCATGAAGAATCTTCTTGGATTCTTCTATGTCGACGCATCTTAGAAGCATGTCGTCGAAGGATTTACGATATAGTACTTATTCTAAAACAACATATTTAGCGGTGATAATGCTTAACCACCTTCTTTGTTGTGATGTGGCACTTTTTGGGTACGTTTGGTCCATGATAAAATTAATGATATAAGTGTACCTAGGACATGTGGAGATGGGGGGCTTGGTTTTGAAAAAGTATATACACTCATCAAGAAAATCTAGATTTATCATATCACCTCCATCTAGTGGATTGTCGGTAACGTTTGTAATGCTTTGTCCCTTAATGTATTTTTGTTCACAAATGTTAACTCAAATTTACCCATTAAGGTTATAAAATGTCCATCCTTTTTAGATAAAGACCCTTGCATGAGGAATGTTTGTAAATGATCTGTCTTTACAATGACCCTTATTTCTTGGTTTAACATGTAATGTCTTAAGCGTTTTGTTGCAAATACTATGGCAAGGCATTCTCTCTCTTCCTATGTGTAACATGTTTCATAATCAAACAAAGTTGGCTAATGAAATAAACCACACGTTCCCATTTATGATTGTCTTCTTGAGCTAGCATGCAGGCTAATGAGACATCAATGACCTCGTGAGTATGGGATCAAGGGTGGTTTGTGCGGGATTCATTAGCATGGGTGGAGACAACAAGAAGATTTTAAGTTCTTTAAAGGCATCGTTGCATTTTTCAGTCCAATCAATGCTATAATATTTTTTTAATAGATTGTTGATTGGATGAATGGAAAAACTTAAATCTGGGATAAACCTTTGGATTGCACCAAGTTTTCCCAAGAAATGACCTGATTCCAGACTCGTCTGATGGTGGGATCATTTTAAGAACAACCCGTATTTTGGGTAGATCAACATCAATCCCTCTTGAAGATATAATATAGCCCAAAAGTTTGCCTCTGTTACACCAAACACACACTTCTCTGGGTTTAATCATGAGAGGATGATGTGGAGCACTTCTGGATGATTAGAGTGCTTCTTGGCCTTGGCCAACAAGTCATCCACATAGGATTCACAATTTTATGGATAAGATCATGGAATATATATGTCATTACCCAGCGATACGTAGCACAGGTGTTCTTAAGAAAATGGCATGACAAGCGTAGCAATAAGTTCCCAGGGAGTTATGAATGTATTTTTGGTGTGATCCTATTCGAGATATTTTAATTTGATTATACCACGAGAACCCATCCGTGAGGGAAAATAGTTCAAATCCACTTGTTACATCAATGATAATGTCAATGGATGGTAATGGGAAGTCATCCTTGGGATAAGCTTTGTTAATATGCGAAAATCTATGTAAATGCATATCTTCCCATTTTTTTAGAATAGGGACGATATTAGATACCCATTGTGAATAGTTAACGAGTTTGATGAATCCCACTTGAAGAAGTTTTATTACATCCACTTTTACCATGAGCCACTTTTGGCTTCATTGGTCTTGACTTTTGTTTAATTGGTTTTGCATCTAGTTTAGTGACAAGGTTATGTACCGTGATGTGTGGTGCGGTGCCGTCATTTCTTTATAGTTAAATACGAAGGCCTTCGATTTTATTTGAGTATTTGGGTGTGTATTTCTATCTCTTATGGAGTTAACGAGGATCCCAACTTAAAAATTTTGGTTCTTCCTCCATTCCAATGTTTATGTTAATAGTTTCTTCTATTAAAGAAGCGTTACCTTGTTCAAATTTAGGTGGGGACGGAGGAAGTTCCAAGCGTTCTCTGTTTTCTATCTCGTAGATATTGAGATCCTCTTGTGGAGGAGACTCTACCATGGGATTTCTAAAATAGGAAGAGGAATGTGGTATTATGGAAAGAACCACTATTCCGTGAGCAAGGTGTAGTTCCACATAGGCGTTTAGATATTTGAGAGTGATCTGTCATCGTCAAAGTGATCCATGATAGAAAAATCATCCTCAAATTTTCCATGAGTCAAGAGTGAGTTTGTTAATATTTTACACACTAATGGTTTGGTACAAAGTTATACTGTGAAATTTGTATCTTCTAACTCACTGTTTGGAGTGAAATGGGAAGCTGAGGTTACTATTGAGTCTACAAGAAGGTTCTACTCTTGTGGGATTGATTCAATTGATATGAAGTTAAATCCATTGCTTAGATCTAACATCATTGTTTTGTATAGTTGTAAATGTTCAGCCCTAGTTTCACATACTTCGGAGAGTTGGTTTGCAACTAGTTGCTACTCTCCTAGCACTCTAATGTCATCAACACCCATTCTTTTGGTTAGGATGAGGCCAAGGAGGAGATATTGTACTCAACACCATTTTTGTAAATTCAAATTTTAATTTAAAGGTGAAAGGCAGGATCTTTCCCTTAGGTTAAGTAAAGATCACGCCTACCCCAGCTCCAAAGCGACATCTAGCTCCATCGAAGTGGAGAGTCCAATACTTGCTTGGAAAAATTGATGTTGGGATATTTGTCGTATCTATTTCTTTGCTTCGGTTACTTCTACCATAAAAATTCATTTGATGGAAGAGAAGCAATTCCTAGGGTGCATCCCATACCCATAGAATCAAATAGTAGGAGAATAGGTAAGTCTTTCTCTAGCAACTTGAAAATTTTTGTAGTAGTCCCTAGTGATACTGTTTCTATGGCGTTAGTCTCATTTTTGAGTCTTTGGAATGTCCTCGGTTAGATTTGTAATTTCCAACTCTATGGTGGGTATCAACTTCTCTTTTAGTTTTGAATTAATTGATTTGATAAGTTGATTTTTGGGAGTTCAAACTTGGAGTGAACACTGGTCTTTTCTTCAAATCAGCTAGGTGTATATCAAAGGGTTTTGGGTTACCTTGTGCCACAAATATTTTCCTAAGTGTAGAAATCATATTTCTTGGAATAACATGGAAGGGATTGCCTTTATGCAGTGTATCCATGGCTGACCAAGGATCATATTATAGTTGGTTTCTTGATCTATAATATAAAATTCAGTGAGGGTTGTCTTAGGTCCTAAAGTGACTGGTAAAACTATGGTTCTAATTGAAGTGGCCTTGAGGCTATCATAACCTCTCAACGCATATTTCATGTTGTGGAACAATTTGTCTCTCCATATCCTAAATTTTGAAGAAAAGTGAAGGGGACTATGTTAACTACTGCCCCATCATCAATCATTGCATGTTTAACAAAATTATTGTAAACCCATACTTGTAAATGTAAAGTTGGGTCACCTCTTCATGTAATTTCAACATCCGTTGGCATTTTGCTTATATCAAACATAAACTCAGTATCCCTATCTGGCTGCCCTGGAGGGTAGACATCAAAGTCTACATGGTTTACTTGTGTTTCTAGAGGAGGAGTGATGTTGATTAAATGACCAAGGCCTAACGCTTCTAAGAGGGCAGCCCTATGGGCAGGAGAGTTCTTTAACAAATCCAAAAAGGAGATGTGAGAGAAGGTTTTAGTTAAGTCATTAATTAAATCATAGGAACTTATGGGTTTTACCAACGTTTGTTGACTGTTGTCTAGTTCCAATGGATAGTTTTGAAATGGTAACTTGGTGTCTAACTCTACCGGACAACTATCTTAGTTTGGGGTCGAGTTCTATTTGGGGTCTAGTAGTGGATTTAATGAAGTTGAAGCTTCATGATCATTTTCCTATTACAACACCCTTGTTTGTTCCACTAGGGTCTAGCCTATTATTATTAGAATGGTTTGGGAGTGGATCATTAAAGATCTTGAGGGGTGCATTTTGAGGGGAGACTTTTGTATAAGTGTTGGTGCATGGGTAGTATAGGATTTGCTAAAAACATATCTATAAAGAGTTGTTTTTGATCTTAAAGTGTTGCATGAATTTGTTCTAGTCACGACAAGTTATAGCATCGTGGCATTCAATCTTGTGGAAGCCACAATAAAAATTGGGATTATAATTTTGAGATTGTTGATTTAAAACCTGTTGTGGCCCAAAATTCTGATAAGGTTGCTAGTTGTTAGAGTTAAAACTTTTAATTGTTTTCTTTGGTTTTGATTTGGAACTTGTGGGTTTGGACCTTGTTTTCATTTTTGTCATTTCATTGCTGTTATTGTTGTTGTTGTTTGGATGATTAAAATCCACCGCGTTGATTGTTGGAGTAAAATTTTTATTTCACTGATTATTAATAGGTGGCGAAATGTTTACAACATTTTCCCTTTTAACTTGGTCAGTTACCCCATCTATTGTAACTCTGCGGTTCTTGTTAAGGATCTTAGGTCCTTGATTAGTGTTTTCGGTATTAGGATAGGCCGTGATGTTTTGATTGGGAGTGGTTAATTTCCCATTTGTCCCATATGTCTTACGACCACTATCTATCTCTGCTTGTTTCGATTCGGAGAGCACTCTCGAGAATTTCATCGTAAGTTCTTAGTGGGAACCTGGACTTCTTCCTTTATCTGTCTATTGAGAGAATGAAAGAATAAATCACATAGTTCCATTTGATCCATGTTTGGAGCACTTGCTGATGAGTATATAACCATACGCCATCTTTGGATAAAATGAGCAGTGGATTCATTATGTTCTTGTTTAATATGTAAGAATTCCCTAATTCCTGTTCTTAACAATTTGTTCATGTCAAAAGCTTTGATGAACTCTAACATGAGTTATTTAAATGAGTGTATCGAGGCTTTGGGTATTCTTTAATACCAATCAAGGGAAATACCCTCTAAGGTCTTAGGGAATATCTTAGCAACAACCACATCCAAGGGAGTAATTCCCGTATGGTTGTGGCATAGGCCTTAATGTGTGCATTTGGATCCCCTTCCCCTTTGTATTTGGGTAAATCGGGAAGAGGTCTTGGAAGCATAACACTTCGTATGGTGAAGTATAGGGTTCTCTTTTAAATATTATGAATAAGTCCCTCTGCGTAGGCCTCGACCATCGATGTTGCTTCTTTGAGAGGGTGGGGGTGGAATGGTTAAATGATATGGCATAACATATATATTTGCGGTGGCATAAGGGAATCCCTATGATTGAACAAACATCTTGGGAGAAGAGAACATGTCCCCTTGTGGTTACTTTGAATAAATGTTTATGTAAGGAGGAGCATTGTTACGGTATGGGTTGTTTGGTGGCAAGCCGAGAGGTGTCATGTTTTCAACTAGAGCGGACATTTGAAAACATGGTCCTAGTTGTGTTTACTATGGGTAATTGTAAGGATTTTGAGGAGGCATGCCTAACGTGCCTATTCTGTAAGTATAAACCTGGATGGGATGATGCGGTGGGTTGGGGATCCTTGCTTTCCCAAAATATGAATTTTGGTTTGCTTGAAAGTTCCATCCCTCTAACCTTTTGACTAAGGCTGAAATGACCTCTAGTGGTGAAGACACAATGTTTTTCCTTAATGGTGTTTGTTGTATACCTTGAGGTTGTAAAGGGTGTGATACCTTGCTATGAATTGATCATTACTGCCAAGCTTCATCGAGGCGAATTTCCAATAGGTGGAGGAATGGGGTATTTTCTTGGACTAGGGTATCATATTGTGTTTGCAAAATCCCTATAGGTGGATACATATTCTAGAAGCATTGTTCACTTCTAGAATAGCATGCTAAGTACTCCTCATCCAAAAATGGGAGTGGATCGATTGTCTATTGATACGTAGTGTCCGAACGGACTTGAAGAGATGAAATGGATTCTCAGTAAATGTCATATTGTTAGAGCGATGGCTCTGTTTGTTGTGTTTGTACAAGTTGATCTAACTCCTCAATTTGGAATGAAGAACTTGAACTAGTTCTATGAGGGGAGTTTGAGATGATAAATAATTATTTGAATAGTTATCACCCATGCGAGAAAGTGAGGGTGATGGTTGTCTATTTGTTTGACTATAGTTTGCTTCGAGACCTAAAAGAGGTCTGCCATATGTGTTGTATCCCAACATATTCGGGGTATATGAATACCCATAGAATAATGGGAAAGAGCGAAGGTGGATGAAAGAAATGAAAAATAAAAGAGGAAGAATTGTTTGTTTCACGTCGGGTTCACCAGTTTTGTGGTGAAGCTGATGTGAAGGCTAATGAGGTAGAGAAGATGAAACAGTTGTTTGTTTCACATCAGGTTCACCAGTTTTGTATGATGGAAAAGTGACATGCAAGCATGGGAATCTACAAGTACCTCTTCCTCGTACTCGACCTCCGAGGTCATGTCGAGATGGCTGTGAATGTGGAATATATATGGATACAAACAAACTAGTTGGGTAATCTTATATCCTCAACATGCAATAATGGAATCTGTGAATCTAAGGTGAAGAAGGCCCTCCTAACCTGAATTGGTTTAATGGATTGTTTGGATATAATAGTTGTTTAGAGGCTACAATCAATGTTGAGCTCTTCGAGATTCTGTTTATTGGCTATTGGATATGTGGGAAGTGACCTGTGGGTGCTTCGTATATATTCCTAGACAAGGTCATGAGAATGGTGATAGGAGGGTTTTAGTGGATTTGTAGTGAACTATGCGTGGTTTTCTGGTCTAGTCCAAAAAATATTAGATTGATTGGCTTCTATATTTAATACGGAGAATTGTGTTATGATATCTGGCGGGAGTGGTGAGGATCTAAATACCAATGTTATTAAACCGGTGTCGATACTTAAGCGACTTGCAGGCCTATTAGGTTGTGGGACCTTGGGATCACAATTGTGAGTTTGTGGTTGTTGTGGACTGTTATGGTCATGTGAATAATCAATCTCTTCTTCCAACTATCCAATAATCATAAGCCTTTTAAGCCTCTGTGTTTAGAACTAGATGTTGTATAATTTTCTCAGAATACTTTACGGGTGTTAAGCGGCTTGAATGCGTAAGCTAGTATCATGTCAATGAGGAGGTCTCTGTGTTTTGTTTTGGAACTAAAGGATCACAAAAATACTTGTTCTATTTTGAATCGTTGTATAATCATTTGGATATTTTATTTAAGGTAGTCTATAGTTAGAATGATTTGACCAAACTATATATGCCTTGTCATCTTCAATATTTAACCCTCTCGGTTGTTCACTAATTGCTTATACGTTTACGATTGCTTGAAAGACCTATATCCTAAGGTCTTGATCTATATCATCTAATGTTGTGGGTAGATTTGGTTGAGGAACTATCGGTTCAAATATGTATTCTCTAAGCTCTACTGGCGGCTCAATGCGTGATTGTCATGCAAAATTATTCAACTTTCTAATTAAAATTAATAAACTTGTTATGTAAGATATATCTACACTATGCATGTATTCTTTTATTTTTGTATTTTTGATGAAGTATTTTAATGAAATCAAAGAGCAGCTATTCTAATATATTTAGAAAATGGACAACTAATCTAGTAATAGAATTAAAACAAACAAAATAGCCTGGTATGGCTACTTGCCTGTGCAGTTGTGAATTTATCCTAAATATCTAAGAAACTAATTATTTTAAATTGAAAGAGTCTCGATCCTACATCAGAAGTGAGGAATGAATCACGTTTCTTAGAAAATATCAATCCCCATAGATTCCCCTACGATATTGAGAACAAGATTTTGACTGAAATAAAATAATTCACTACTCTATTTGATACGTTGTAACTAGAACTTTGATAGCTCAAACCTGGCATTTACAGAATAGTGGAAAATCTAGTTATGTGTGACTTTGTCCCCTCAGTGTGATCTCCTCATTTCCTTCGTGTTCTCTTGAATCTAGAAAAGCATGTATATGATAGTATCAGCAGAATAAGGAACTTGAACAATGGCAGCTTTTGGATATAGACCGAATACAATGCGAGTAAGAGAGATAGTGCAAGTGAACAGAGCTTGACTATGCAATTCCTAGCGGGATTTATTGTGGGAATACAACACAAATGTGCTGAGAGTTTTAGAATTTATCCTTGTGACAAAACAAAACCTACAACTCTAAATGGATTCTAATCTAGAAATGAAACTATTCTATGCTAAGCTGATTGTATGGAACAACAATGAAGCAAGCATGAAACAAGAAGATTGAATGACCTCTAAATAGCAAAGGAAAACTAACAATGGATGCAAAACATGAAACTATTGGCATTCTAAGAAAGAAATCAAAGATTGAATGACTAAACAAGAGAAGAAGAGAGAGGGCCATTTGTTTGAAAACAAGCTGGCTATTTATAGCAAATGCATTTACCAGAGGGTAACTCCCAATTGAACTCTTTTACTATAAACAAAGGAAAAACACTATTCACAAGGTAGGCCAAAACATAAATGCAAAGCAAAGTAGTTGAAGAATGCGGGTAGAAATTGAAGATTTACATTTGACGTGATCATCGAACTTTCAGAAAATGCAAACAGGACCCACCGCCCTGTGTAGGGTGGCGGTTATGAGACCACCACCCTATCACGGGTGGCGGTCACGAGACCGCCACCAAGGCGAGTGGCGGTCTCATCACTGAAGACCAAAATGCAAATAATAAGGAGGTCGAGGGAAAAATGAAGCATGCGGAGGTGGAGCGGGGCATGTGGGATATAAACTTATATTTGGTGAGCTTTTTTTGGATCCCGAACACCTTACGATGAGACCTGTATCATCATAGGGGTATGTGTAACATCTTTTCGGCGGTGCGGTACCCTATAACTTTTGGTATGTGCAGTCTTGACTCATATTTTTGTCCTGATTTTGTTATAGATACCGATTTTATTCATCCTATGGTTAAATATTATACTAACCATTGTCTGATATCTTACTTTTTCACCATATTCCCTTGAAATCCTTCCTTTATGGATGGATTAAGAAGCAATAAGAGTTTAGTTGTATCTAATTCACGGCATCTATAACCTCAATAAGGGATTTTACCTATTTTATTTTCACAAACCTTCTAAGGTCAAATCATTTTTTAACACACTTTGCATGTTTGTATTTGGGTAACACCTTGCTTGTGATTTAATGTTTACAAGAAGAGAATTAATTTCAAACATGATCTCGTCTCTATTTGTTTAAGTTAGTTCACCAAGCCAAGGATTCACTATGCCACAGGAAGATCCTAAACAATCAATCGACATGAGAATGTCTAAACCAACATGACTTTTTAATATTAAGATGATGTGCCTATTGATTAATTTTATGTCGGTACAAATAAATAAACTGGAAGGAAAGGGATGAAACGCACAAATGACCTCGTATGGGTCACATCCTATCCTAACAATCCTTCTATTAAACTTTCTTCTAATCAAGAGAATGTCTTAAGAAAAAGGACAAACTTGGCAAGACCAAACATAACCATCATAAATCTTACAGGAGGGTTACTCAATCATTCACAAGGACACAACACAGGATACATAGCTTCCAAAGGATCTGTCATCAACAACAAGTTGACTTAAACCTTTCTGGTCAACACATAACCATTCTACTACAATGACAGCAAGGAGGTCGTATCACAACGATCATCACAAAAACCAGTCAACCATTGAGTTTCCAAACACACCAACCTCTAAGTCACAGGAGAATGAAATTTAAGCATCCTTACGGAGCAAAACGTAGAGTAATTTCTTACGCATAAAACCAACATCCCAATTTTAAGATTTGAAAACTTCCTCACTAATGATCAAGTAGATCTCGTATCCTCCAACATGTGTGAAACAAAATCAAGGTAAGAAAAGAGTATTTCCTCTGACATTTTAAGCTATCCAAAAGAAATGTGAGTATCGTCAAAAGAAGACATTCCATAGGATCAGCTACATTCCTCAAAACATACAACAGTCACCAAGGGAGAGAAGGTGATTCCAAAGACAACAATCTCCAAACGGTGAACATGAATTGATATCAATTTATGACGATCAACCATGACACTCGAAAAATAAAAGTATTTCTTCGAGCGATTCAAAACAAATAACAAAAGCAACTAACCTAGTTGAAAGTAATATCAACTTGGCTCAATTCAAAAATCGGTCAAGCTAAGCACACACCAAGCCAACTAGGAAGGGTTACTAGAACCTAAACAAATGAAAGAAAAGGATAGAGACAGGAATAGCACCATTCACCTATACACAATGCACTCAGATACTCAATCACCAATTCGCAAATACCCAACATAAACCAGAACTACAGATCTCGAACCGAAACAAGAATAAGAACAAAACAGGAACTATAAAGTTGAGTCCAACGACAATGTTTGATAAAAACATTCAAATCGTGAGACCAACACAAAGAACTCAGGAATTTTCATTACAGGAACCCCACCTCTTTTGTTTTATTAGTCTTAAGCACAAAGTTCACCCAACTAATATTTATTAAAACCCAGAAAACAATATAAAGGCTTCAACCAACGCAATCATTTCT
The DNA here is from genome assembly GCA_018340775.1 of Taxus wallichiana var. yunnanensis. NCBI lineage: Eukaryota > Viridiplantae > Streptophyta > Pinopsida > Cupressales > Taxaceae > Taxus > Taxus wallichiana. The sequence goes on from CM031241.1 coordinate 287,058,511, forward strand.
AACGCCAAAAAAATACAAACAAGCAAGGGAAGTGGAAACCAAACAAAGCATACCATCACACGGCGTTTATATGAAGAGTAGAGTTATTTAATGAATCAGTTAAATAACAGCATAAGAATCAATGGTATAGAGAATATCGTGCCTGATTAAGCTCCCGCAGTCGATAACAAGATGGACGGGGCCTGCAACAGCAACCCAACCAGCGCAACTTCTCTTCCTCAGCCTGCTGAAGGTCCAAACTCTGTTAACGGCCATGCTCTTGTCTTCATAAAATCAATTGTATAGTCCGAAAAGTGCATCTCTGCCCATAGTTCGGTCGGGTCGCATATTCCTCTCGGCCATGGTCTTCAAAGCCAGTTTAGTGTATGGAGAAGCTGCCCCCATACCTGCTATAGATTCAAATGAGGTTTTCACCATAAGCATCTGCTCACAATACTGTCTGTATCTCCGGTGGACCTCTTCAAGCATGGTTGAAAGCTTAGTTTTCCTCCTCTGTATTTCGAATCTATCGCCTGAATAGGCTGCTGCTCCATTGCACTTTCATTGGGTGTTTCTCCAGAAGCGTAAGTCGATGATGATGTGGCTGCTACAGTGGAGCTAACAATTTTCCCACCAAATTCACTTTTAATGCCAATATTATTCTCACCTGCATTGGCACCAGATACTAAACTTCTATCGACCCAATCGTCCGATCTAGAAGAACTTTCTATTTGAGCATGTTGCTGGTTTGAATCCCTCTTCCCACATTGCAAAACTCATCCAATAACTCTTGAGCAAGTTTCAGGTACTTTGAGTTTTTCAAACCGTGGCATATCCTGCAAATGGACCTGAAGGACCCACATTCATATGCAGTTCCATTGTTGAACCTCCCCCCACATATCCTTTCCCAGGAATATTCTCCTCTCTTGAATAAGAAGAAACATAGCCTGTGCCTGGACCAGGACCGCCATTTGTGCCTTGTCTGTTGAAAAGCTCTTCTGATTTAGCCTTGGCTTCTGTTGCAGCAGCAACCTGTAAGACATTTGCATGGTGGCTTGCCATTGCTTCAAATTGTTGAAGCGAAGGATGATGAGATGATAGTGATAAAGAAAGCCCTTGGCCTGATCTGTCCCTTCCCATGGAAATCTGCTCAGCCCTAAACTCCTCTGCAAGAGCCTCATGAAAACGGTTTTTACAAAATATTGAAGCCTGTGCAGTAGATTATTTCTGTCCTCGGACCTTGGGAGAGAAAGTGGCATGCCGAGATGCAGCTGGTGGAGGCGGCTTATGGGAGAGAGGCTTTCAGACAAATTGGGATTTCACGTTGCTCACGCCTGCCTCTCGAAACACCCATAGTCTCCTATTGTGATGAGACTGCATATCACCATTTCTATCCTTTGACAATCTAATGGGAGGAACGTCGGAGAGGGTGAGCTCACTGATTTAAAGTTTGGTGCACACATCATTCAGAGACGTCCCTTTTCCATGCTTGCTGCTGAAATGACTTGCAAGACTTGCCTCAAGATTTGATCGAGCTTCTTCCATGTTAGTTTCACCACCTGGACAAAAGCGACTTCCAAAAAGAAAAGGCAAGATAGCTCAACTAAAGCTTTACCTCGTTCTTCTACTACAGCTGCAAGATTTTGCAATGGCAGATCATGACTGTGGTCGCGCGCAACCAGAACATCAGGTTCAGCACCAACGGTTCCTTGGGATCACCCTGCAGCAGCTGTCGCACTCAACTCTCTCTGGAGGCCACTGGTTTTCTGAGATAAGTTTACCTCTCGACCCTGTAGCTGCTGCATACAGCCAAATCTTCCTCACGGCCCTCCTAGGAGAAAAAATCAGTTCTACGCTCCACGGAAGCTGCCTGTACAGCACGATTTTGAGGATCCATAGCCACCCACGCAACATCAGGGTGACAGACCTTCATTTCACCATCAATGAATCCACTTTGTCGAGCAAGTCAAGCAATTCATACATTTGACATTTGATGGAGTGCAACAAGCATTCGTGGTTTTGGGCAGAAACAGCAGGTAGACCACGTGACAGCAGGTGGAGTCAACAGAAGATTTGCAAATCCAAAAATTTAATAAAAGGAGGATGCGCCCAACACTCCACCGACTCCCACTGTCCCACGCCAAACAGGAAACATAAATTGCCACCTAACTACCAGCTAACCATAGCAAAAAAATTTATTTTATCTTATTTTTGGAGCCCCACGCTTTGGGGACAGGCCGCTTGCCAGGAGTAAACAATGAACGGGCATTACAACTTGTTGTTGCGAGGCAGCTGCTATGGATCCCTGACAAGAACACACCTCGCAGCACCCAATGAAAGTGGAGGTAACACGCCTACCTCACTATCTTGTAGCTTCATCTAGCCACCGTATCAAACCCATTACTGCGCCCCACTATAATCTTTTCTCTGAACTTCACGAGCAGGGAGGAAGGGAGCAGGAGGCTGCAAACCATTCGGAAGAATTTACAAACTTGACCACTTCCTTCAGCGTCGAAGTGGAATAATTTTTCCTTCTAATTGATTTGGCCTTGCTCATCTTGTTGAGTTGAAGCGCTTTGGTTTTTCTACTGCACACTAGATCCTATGGGCACGAAGTGTAACAATTTGAGATCATTGGGACAAAGCTAAACAAAGCCATTACGGTGACTCCACCCCTGACTCTCTACTCTCCAACGCGAGCTCACACTTAGCTCAGTCCACGCTGACCCATTGCATCATCCAATGCCTTTGGCATTATGCTGGATCACGGGCTCTTCAAATTCTTTCCGAGGTCAGGGGTCTCGGCTTTACTTGTCTCAGAGGAACTTTCCTGCTCAAGCTCGTCCATCTAAGCTTCATTGTTTTCAAAATACGGTGGACTCGGAGTCACCCCTCCCTCCATGATTTTCGAGACTTGACTCATAGTCGAGGCTCCATTGAGTCGACCCATGTTTCCTTTCCCGTATATCTAGAGCCGGTGATCCACAAGATAATATTTGCGAGGCTACGACAGGAGCCATGGTAGAAAATTAATGAACCAACCATCCAATTGGTCCTGTTAACAAGAAAAAAGAAGAAAGATCTTCCACCGTCTCACGCCAAACAAGAATTAAAAGTTCATTTAAGAAGTGACAAGAAATGTCACCCATCCGCCAGCTAACCATAGCATAAATTTTATTTTATTTTATTTTTGGAGCCCCACGCTTTGGGGATAGGCCACTTGCCAGGAGAAACAAGGCTGGTATATAAAACATTAATTTTAGAAATTATCAAGGGTCCTTCAACAAAAAAAAAAACATAGTCCCCACCTTCAAAGGCGCCACCACCCAACCTCTCTCCCCTTCCACGTAAACCAAGGCTGGAAAAGACTACTAACATGCCCAAATGCCTTGAAAAGGTTTTAATATTCTATTAGAACTTTTAACAACAAAAGTCATTACGCATTTCACCGATCAAAAGCATGATAAGCTCACTAGACGAAAGTTAGAAATGACCCTCGGAAACAAAAGCACACTTACGACAGAACGAGATGGCGAGACAAAGCGAAAGAAGGGAAGAAACTATTCCAAAATAACTCGCATGATAAGGTCAACGTCACCGACGATAAAAAGGGAGGTCAAATAACGTTGACAAAAAGCAATGGGGGCAAGGTGGCAGAAACGGAATTCGATGCCCAACGGGGCATTATATTTGGCATCATTAGAGAGTTCCTCGAGAACCATGATAACAAGGGTAAGGCACCTATTTAAAATCCTATTGTAGGAGATATGGATAAGAGCCACATGATATATGAAGTGGCCGAGAACCGCTAGCAAAGCACCGAGCATGGTGATTGAGACGACATGTAGCATTGATGGAATTTCTATTCCTATTTTCTTTGATATAGGTTCCTTAGATTCTTTTATTTCTCAATTTGTAGTAGAGTGATGCGGGTTGGTGGTAGTTAGGTAGAGACATAGTTGCGATGTGGAAATGGCTTTTGGATTAAAGCTCACAATGGACTCCTTGTCAAGGATTACATAGTTAACCTAGGACCCTTTCCCACAAGTAGGCACGACAAAGTGGGAGAATGCTTATTATTCTATGTGACAAAGGTGAAGCCAACTAATGATCAATGGAAGCACTGTGAGTGTTAAATGCTTAACAACATGCTCATCAAAGAATGAATATGAGTAACGAAGAATGGGACATTACAAACTTTAAGCTGCTTTATTTAATTCCACCGCCGATGGTAGCATCACAAAATCTCCTTTACATCACCACCCGCATTTCTAATGGGAAAAAATGAACTCATCATCCAACTAGCGGTGAAGGTGGTAAATTTTGTCTTAATCCATTCAATACCATTCTTAAAAGCAGTTGGCATGAGTTGGTAAGACAAAGAAAACAATTTCTGGCTTCTTTCCGGAAGGAACTAAGATTTTGGCCAATCATTCCATGGTAGACTACTTCAGGACATGGCAACATTCAACGTAGGGATACGTAACATGCCGGTCGAAATCTTGTTGTCTTGTTGAGCCTCTAAGGAGTTAGTCCATTATGAGGTGAAACTTTTCATTAAGCGGCATCGGCATGTGCATAACCCATCCGAATTCGAAGGAGGTCCTTTAAAACAAAAAGAGCTATTTGATTTTCAAATTGCGAGAATATCATCTATAAATCTCTCCTTGTTGGATTTTGAAGATATACATCAAAAATGGCATCATACTTGGAAGAAGAGAACCTCATTTGCTCGTAAAATGAGCTCAAGTCCTTTGTGATATTGAAGATAAGTGACGATGAATTCTATAATAAAACAGGCATCTCTTGTGACCATCCACGCCAATTATATAGCACCGAGGGAAATAATTTCACCATAGAAGCCCCTGATGTGCACATCTTTCTTCTTTATCTCCTCAACTACAGATTTTATGGTAAGATGTGGATCCCTATTCTCGATGCATGTCCATAACAACACAATGGTAAATACATTTCTTGATTTTTTCCATGGTATCTCTCCTCCGCAAGTTATGTCGATAGGTAAAATTTATCGGCCATCTATGATCATCATACAATTATTGATAAAATAGTATTAATTTATATTCCAATAAAAAGTATATAAAATATTATACTATATTTATTTAGTTGCATTTAATATGTACAAATATACCTTACACAAAATATTATATTAAAAGTGGCAGTCATTTTAAAAATATACATGAGACAATTATTTCAAAAATCAATACATTATTTCGCACTAGAATGACAAAACCCATTTAAATTGAAACCTTCCGTAAAGAAAATTAATTGTGGTCTTTGGATGAGACCTAAAATTGTTACCATTTATTTATTCCATCGAAATACATTCTCAAACATGTCCGACAAGGTTCCACTCGAGTGGAGGTTATCTCCAACCTTGTCTTATATAAGTATTTTGTAGTCTCGAATCAAGGATCGGATATTTTTTAACTCATCGGGATTTGGAACATATAAATTCAATATCTATCTATTGATACGGTGAGTCATACTAGTTTAGAAAGTCAAAAATAGAACTCCGAGCTTATCTCATGGTCCCAGATTAGAGTCTCGAAAGAATGGACCCTATCTAAAAAGTTTCTTGAGAAAAATCAGCCTAAGTTAGAAAATGCTACAGCTGTAAATGAGTCCAAGTCAAATGTAACACTATCTTTCGATCAAAGAAACTTGTGCCTAAAATGTCCAAATCTAGTTCATTTAGATCAGATACTTCTGTTTTCTCTATTGCTGAACCTTCGAGAAAGTCTCTGAAAGAACAAACTTATATCTGTAGCCATAATAGTTTAATCCATGATCCAAATACAGATTATCTTTGGTGTAAAGATTGTGAGTAGATTATAAAACAAAAATATGTCCCTTCTAATGGTCCAACCATTAGTATGGCTTCTAGAGAAACCAATATTTCTCCATCTTTTCCGTCTCTTGACAGTAGTGAAGTCTTGTCATCCGATGAAACCCAAAAGGCTATCTTTTGGTATCAAAGAACTGTTGACAGACATGTTGACCCTTCTGAGTCCTCAAAAATGTTAAATTGGACTAATAAAGTTGTCAAGTCTGTACATGATCGTCTGCAATCTCAAGAGTCTATCCTAGCAGAAATGGAAAAGACATTAAAAGCCATAGAACTTCATCAGAAAGGAGATATATCCTCTACTCTTAGATTGTTAAATACAAAAGTTGATGATGTTAGTTCTCATATGAAAAAAGTAGATAAAAGTCTTGAGAATACTACTAGATATGTATCCACTTGTCCAGATATTCCCAAAATTGTATCCAGAGAAGTCATTGATGTTGTTCAACCCCTCATTAGTCAATCTGAGGATACTAGAAAAGATATTGCTTCTAAATTAGGTACTACCCATAAAATTGTACAAAATAGTTTGCATCAGTTGCATGAGTCCACTATAGAGTTGAGTCATAAAGTTGATCAAGTGCAAGAATCTGTAAGTCCTATCCCTGAGATAGTCCCACAAATAGAAAAGATTCTGGACAATACAAAAAAGCCAGAAGAAATAGAACCAGATTGGTCCCAGAAAGTGTCCTGGAAAGAAGTTGCTAATCTCTCAGGATCTTCGACCCATCATAAGAATGTTCTATCAGAACATACTCCTTTGTTCATCAAAGATAAAAGGATCCAGATAAAGGATCAGTCAGTATGGCTAAGCTTCTTCCAGAAGAAGCTGAAAGTATGGTTTTAATGGAAGAAACTTCTAGAGCTTCAACATCAGAGCCTCTTCATCATACTGCAAGAACTCAAACCTTGCAGCCCAATTGGTATAAGTTAGATTGCTCAACTCCTGAACAAGTAAAAGAGTTAATACATGGAATAATAGGATGGTCTAATTCTCAGCTTCTGTTGTATAAAAAGATCCCCATGCTATAGCTGAGGTTATAGCAAATGGATTTGTTGGCATAGTAAAAGAATGGTGGGATGCTCACCCACATCAAGAAGAAATTCTCACAGGAGGATATGCTGCATTAACAGCTGCTCTCATTCATGAATTTCATATGCCTCTTCCACTTTAGCTCTGCAGTAAATTACCGTGGTTCCACCATTGTTTGCAGTCATACACAGAGCAGAAGGCCTCCAAACAAGTGAGGAGCAAAAGTATCCCAGCGGCCAAAAAGGTCAGAAATGGCCATGATCCATATATGTGTTTATTCATGAACTCCATCACAGCAACGCTCCATCTCCTCTTATAATGTCTATTGACCTCCGCTATTACTTGGTCCAAATATCGTACTTTTGTCAATTTAACACATTTACCCATGCCGTTCCACAGGCTTGCCACTTTGCCATCGTTTTCCAGGTGATTGTAAATAATCCCGCTGTTTCTCAGCACTCGAACATCTTGTTCGCTGTCAATCATTCCGTTCATGAAATCTGTGTAGCGAGTGAAGATGAACGCGCCAGGCGCCGCTGAAGCTTCGAACGCCACCAGATTTCTGAGAATCACCTCTGTGTTGACATCCAACTTCAATTTGGGAAGATAGAGAGTTGCAGTCTTGTTGTCGAAGCGTATTGTGGTTAGGTCTCCATCGGTGGGAACGAATTTCACTCCAGCTGAATATAAATCGGCAACGCAAGGAATGGCCAGCTCGTCCCGTGTAGGAGGAATTTCAACAGAGGATCCTCCTTCGTCCTCGCCCTTCTCATCTTTTTCGGCGGTGGAAGACCCGAAAAGAAGACGTAAGGGTCCCTTCAACGTCCGCAGAATTGGCAGCTTTTCAATAACAGATAGAAGAGACGAGAGCAACTTCATCACAAACTGGAGGGCTTCCAATTCGAGGAGAGGCTGAAACATTGCCGTGCGACCAATGTTTAAGGAGGAGAGCGCACTCCACAGCGACTCGAAAGCACGTGTAAGGTTGGTTGTATCTGGTGGCGTCGCCTCTTCTTCATCTTCACCGCCTTTTGGACTATTATCGTCCACGTGCAGAGCAGGAACGAGACTGTAATAGAGCGCATCCAGCAGGTGACCCCTCTCTTTAATACGAAGCCTTGGAGTATCAGGCATCTTGAACATAAATGGCGACAATTCGGCACAACCAAGTGTTACCAAATTGCACAAAGTTTCCTCCGCCTTGTGCAGCAGGAACAGTGGCGCCTGATTCTCGAGCATCATGAGATCTTTCCTGATTCCATACTGGGAGGCGCTTCTGCCATATTGTTCTAAAATATGGCCATGTTGCTTCACTTGGTAAGTGGTTTGATGTAGCCGGTTTTGGTTGAGCGCATAGTACTGCAAGCACTCGAGAAGGAAGGAAGCGTCCAAAGCCATGAGCCATGCCAGTGTTTCCTCGTTGTAGTCCAGGTATTTATAGTAGCAGTTACGAATTCGCCAGTCATGCTTCCTCACCTCTTCCACTGCGAATTCGAACTTCTGACCTCCAGCGATCCTCTTCTGGAATCTTCGGGCAGCATCGACTTTGTATCTCTCCATTTCGTACAGCTCGGATCTCCAGTGGTGATACGGCCCAATGGAAACACACTGCGGAATGTATGCTTCGCGCTTCGCTGCCAACAATTGCTTGGGCACGTTGAACACGCATATGGAGAACTGCTTTTCTTCTACTTCCTCCTCGTTTACAGACAGGCCCTCCCTAATTTGAATAACCCAGCGATCCTGGTCGATTTTAACTTGAACTGCGTTTGTCAATTCCATGAATAAAATTTGTCGAGAACAATGGAAGCTCCGTACGAGCTCGTGTGGTCTTTTGATCGAGTTGTCGACAATGGAGAAAGCAAAGAAAAAGAATCATGAGTGAGAAACATGCGAAATCAGAGAGTCGTTTATATAGCTTAATCATCGCAGGGAGTAAGTTTGGTACAAGTGAAATTTGTATCCTGAATAGACCGCTAATGACACTTTTACAACTCCGAACGTTTAGTAGGACAGAAATTTGTATCCTGACCTCGAGGCTCCGCTTCGTAGCTTCGCATGTCGTTGAATGTATGTCGTGTTCAACTTCCATTGTTCTTACTATACAAATTTAGAACATGTTCATATCAATATACTTATTAAAACGCGTTAACACAAATGTTCGCACTTGACGAAGAAAGCCTACTTATCAACGACTGACTATTGATCTTCCTTTTTAAACGCGTTTATACGAATGTCCTTACTTAAGTAACGCGTCGATACCAATCTTGTTATTTGACAGAGAAAGGATACATGGACAGATTAGAGAACACGATTTGGGTCCCGTTCTTTATTTATTAATTTAAAGAAGATTTGCATTTTAATGAAGGGTTACGAAATATATATTACGCCACCATATGCAATATTGGACCACACACATTCAATGACTCTTAATATTTTTATTGTAAATTCATATAATTTCTTCTTAACATGTATAGATTAGAGAACAGTTGGATCCTGTTCTTTTATTATTAATTTATGAACATTTGAATTTTGATGAATTGTTACGAACCATATATTACGCCACCATATGTAATATTGGACTGCACACCATTCAATGACTCTTAATATTTTTATTGTAAATTCATATAATGTATAAATTATGATACTATTATAATATTGACATATAGAGTTAAATTGAATTATTGAGCATTTTATTATTATCAAACACAAATTGTAGTTTATTTAATTATTTAAATAAAAAGTTTTATTATTGGAACCACCTTAATATCAAATTATAGAAAAATAATACAAAGTATTACATAGTAAAGGGGTGGTTGGCAATGTTCACAACGTCAAAAAGAACAAATGCCACATGAGCGGACAAAAGACAAGACATGAGGGCAAACAAAACCATGCCACTTAGGGCTACAAATAGTAGCCAATAGGCGAAGAGAGAGAACCAAAAACTACATCAAGAAAAAACAGAGTTAGGCACAAGGAGCCGCGACATCCGTAAATAGATAGTTTTCCATAATGATGTCATATTATTTATATGATGTGAACAAAATCATTAATATTGCAAATAGATATGTTTAAAATAATATAATTAATATGATTTTAGAGTTGGAATATGTTATAACAAATGAATTATGTTTTTAATATTGTACAAGTAATTCCAATATAAGACATATTCACAGGGACTTAAAATATATATATTTTGGTTTTGAAGTTGTAAAGATGGATAAAGATAGGTTGGGAAGGAATAGTAAATGGTTTAGAGGACACTTAAGGCATGTATATTGAGTATATTAATAGTCTAATATATTATATTATATTTTTTTTATTGGTTGAGATGTTTATAGTCATACAAACAATCATATGATGTATTGAATAGGTATAGTTGATCTATTATTTTTTAAGATTCTAAAATCAAAATTAAATAGAATTTCAATGACAAATAAAACATATGCATTCCTCAATCAATCAATCATCATAAATTTGAAATTTAATGTTTTATTTTGATATCATCTTTTTGACATAAAAATTATGATATATTAAGCTTTATAAATTATTGCAAACCAAACCTACAAACTAATATAAAATATATTTAATATAAAAATAATGAATTGAAGTAATAAAACATGTGTTTTCAAGGAAATAAATAAATATTTTGGAATGATAAAGTTAGAATAGAAATAAACACTATTACTTAGTAGAAGATGATATAAACCACTCACAAGTAATTAATTATATGGAGACAAATGCAAGTTATGAAGTATATCAAGTGTTTATTATCTTTGCCAAAGGAAGTAATGCAGTCTCCACATGAACAAATATTCATTTTGACAAAAGCCAATAAAATAATGCCTTGCATATTTAATTGACATCTAACTGAAGTTTCATAGTGCAAATTTATTTTTTTCTCAAATTTATTGGCTAACCCCTTTATTCCTTAGTGTGCAAAATGTAATGCCCCAACCTACCTTGTCTCGGTCGGACTTTATCTCCTACTTGGCGTGGGTGGAGGGAATCTTTTTTATGGTTGTTAGGGGCCTCATTTGTGGATGTACCTCATTTATTTTATCGATTTGCAAATCTTCCTTGCTTCTTGTTTGACTGCCTGCTTATCCTCTCGGACCGCGTGAGATCTCCCTTGGATAGTCTGCGTGTGGAGTGGTTGAGAAGCCATCGAAATCTCTGTCATGGCATTTTTTTTTCTTCCTGGCTCCTCCTGGATGCCTTCCTTCCTCCCTGCTAGCCGCGTGGGTTTGATATGGCGGTTTTAGATGAAGCTTGAGGGCTTAGCAAAGCGGCGAGCACGTGCTGATTTAGTTGAAGCCTTTTTGGCCAGCTTCCATGAAAGCGGGCTGTCCAACTATGTTGCTTTCTATTCAGTATAGAATGCATCCTCAGATTCGGGTCTCTCCTTCAAGATATTTTATCAAGATCGACTATGTGACAGTGAGTATTTGCAGCTAAGCCATTGGGTATACTTCCTTCCGGGAGTTGTATTGAATGCCTGTAACATGAGGCGATCAAACTTCATCTTTTCCTGAGATTTCACGCATACCATTCATACCGAGCGAGTAACCACGGTGGACTTTACGGAGGAAGCTTGATTGGCAATGGGCGTGTGCGCGGTTGGAGGCTTACTAAGCAAAGCTCGTCGAATTCTATTTAGGTAAGTTCCATCCCCATGGAGACACCGCGGTTTACGATGCTTTGAAGTACGGATGGCACTGGGAGATGTATGCAATGTTGGAGAAAATGTCTTGGGAGATGAAGGTAGCGAGGATATTTTCAGATCGAACTTGTACCGAGTTTGTATCTTCAAAATCGACTATGTGACAGTGAGGGTCCTTGATCCGTGTTGGCTAGACTTCAATTTTCAAAATCTATGTGAACATTCTCGGAGCGCGTCATACGAGACCACCACCTGTGTAACACACCAAAAATAACAACACAAGGACAACACAGTGAAATACAGGATAACTTTTTTTTCGACTTGCTTTGACACAACACGACACAACATGTCGTCACAAGGTTACAACCAACACTAGGAACCACTTGTTACGAGGGGAGAGCACAAGTTCAGCACGGAAACGTTCACACCTATCAAGGAAAATGTACTCTTCTTTTGACAAGACAACATGGAAGTCCAATCCACATGACACACTCATAGCTAGGGCAACCCATGAGGAATTTCTTGTTAGATTTTCTTGTTTACTAAAGTGTCTCTTAATTCTTAACTTACGTTCTTATAAAATTTCATGTAATGATTCACACAATTCTTTTCACAAGGGAGAATTTCTTTATTTTCGACTATTGACTAAATAGCTTAAGGCCAAACTTTCCAAACTAGGATCATCAAATTTTATGTCCAAATCTTTCTTATTCATTTGATTTTAGAACATTTTCCATTTCTTACAAGGTTAATTAATCTTGCTCAAGTCACTAACACATGTTCCACACCTCTAATGCTCAGGTGAAGGCATAAGCTCCGATTGAGTGGGAAGTACCGCTTAGGGTTCATAACAAAAGCCTTCTTGTTTAAGGATCGAACTTGACCTTGCTTAAGAAATATCACCATGAATCAAGGCAAGGGTTAACAGAACAGGTCAACAGAATTTAGCTTCAGGGTCACATTGTTTACTATCAATCTTTCATTGAAGTTAAGGGTTTACCGAGATTGGTTAAATGTTCCATCTAGACTTTACTTAATTAAGTTTGACAAAGGGGAACATTTCAAACGATAAAGAGATATTTAAGGTTTTATTAATCACTTTCACTCCTACTTATTAAACCCTATCATCTTCTAAAATTTAACCATTGATTTCACCATGAGACCATTTAGGGTTTCACCAAAACAAATAGTGTTTATTAGTTTAGCTCGGGGGAAAAACAAGTAATCATATTTTGTTACAAAAGATAGATTCCTCTTGATTGTTCCAGGTCTCAAAGGTTTCAAGTGGATCACATCTACATTAATATGCTCATAAACATAAATTTTCGTTTAACTTTTATAAGGAATATCCAGTTCACTTTATAGTGTTTACAAACTCATCACTACTATGCCTTAGGAGGATTTACAACTCAACATTTTAACTCAAGAGCAAAGTTTAACAGTACTCGTTTGCGAAAACAAAACAAGGTTATATCAATTCATTCCAACATGATGTACAAATCAAAGGGACATATCATCTCTATTGAACCATGACTAGGGAGCAAGAGAGTAATAACATGGGACATGCCCCGCTACTATACTAAGGGTTAAAGTTCACTAGAATATCCCATAACCAAGCGGTAATCAAATTTCATCTTTCACATGATGACCAAACAAGCCAAAGTTTCAACAGATACCACAACAATACTCTACATTACATTTACTAGGCACTGACCCTTCTTCTAAAATGTCCAAAGGCCCTTTCCAAATTTTATAACATAATACACATTCGTACAAAGGAACATCATAACCAAGATTGATGCAATAATCTACAAGTCTTTCCATCATCTAACCACGTAAGCCATCTGCAACAATTAATAACCTGAGTCAGTTCGTGAGAACTGAGCAAGATAAGACTATACATAGCAACAATAAGCTACTAGCTAACAAAATCATGAAAGGAAACATTCTAATTCAGGAAATGGATCAAAGTTCTAGCCTCTAACAACCTTTTGAAACAAGATATAATTTTCAACATATCAACTAAGAAGAAACCCATAAGTTTTAGTTATGAAAATACCTCTAAAACTACAAAAGTTTGACAACCAAATATGCAAGACTATGAAATTTAAATGATTAGACACAAGAGTTGAGAGTATTAGGATTTCAATCATATAATCCCGTAGATTACGTGATTGAAATCTAAAGTGTAACCCATCAATCCACATTCTCAAGGTGAAGTCAAAAGATAAAAACCAGGCCCGATCTTAGCTGCCAAAAAGAATATAGTTTTGGAATCGTTCCGTAGGGACATAGGCCTAATAGGCTGTAAACGAACAACGAGGGGAAAAACAAAGTTCCATCATGTAATCAAAAAGGTTTAAAGGATGAAAATCTTATATTCAAACCCACAACCATTATATCCTAGGTAATAAGTGACTTCATAGCTAATAAGGATAAGTGGAAAGGACGGTAAGAATGTCCGGAATAGGCATTGCCTAACAGCCTACCTACTGAACATGACCAGGGCCGGAATAGCGACAAGCCTCATTAATACCCAAGTTGAGTAGGCAATCTAGCATTCTAAACACATCCTTGCAATTTTCATAATACCTTAGATTTATAATCCTCCCGTTCTAGAGGAACATAACTATGAATCTAGACTTGGTTGAAATTTTCCGACGTCAACTCACTTCCTAATACCATAAACGATGTATACAAAGGAAAAGGTCTCTCAACTCTCCTTAAATTACATCTCATCACTAAGTTTATAGTAACCTATGCAGTGATTAAACACATAATATACCATCAAAGATAGATATCCTCCAATAATGAACTTCTATAACGATGTTATTACAATTATTACGTTCGACACAAAAACAAACTATTCCCAAGCTTCTTTTCCCTTTTTGACAACAAAATATATTCACGACCTTCCATCACAATCATTCTAAATTTGCAATGAAAGGTCACTCATCAAGAAGGAAGTACAAAACAAGTTTGACTAAAATAAGGAACTTCATGTTACCTTAAGCGGTTGATGAAAACCTTAACTTTCACGAACCATGAAAGATATTACCTTACTCCATCAAGGCATTATGTCGATACATGATTAAATAGATCACACAAGGAATCATCAACATACCATATCTTAACACCATAAAGGTCATTAATTTTATCAAATTTTACTCATCGAAAGAGTAGAATCGAAATGGGATTCTATCAATAATTTATGCCCTTCTATCAACCAGGGGCATATTTTCCGCTTCAAAACTTCCTTCTTAACAAGCATATAAATATTGAAATTCTAATTCCAAAAGCCCTAATAATTTGCACAATACACGAAGTGCATAATCACGCTTATCATAAAAATAATAATAATAATTTAACTGTATGTTTTCCTCTAGGGCAACAACATAACAGGAAACCAATACTAGTCAACGCTACAACGTTCTAGGGGCGATTACGTACCCTGGCTCACAAAAGAAACAACGACATTTTTGCAGAAGGAAGTAACTTTAAAATTATATATTATATATATATATATATTTCATGTGATCAATCAAAGCATACACTGAGAACCTTTGTTTGTTTTATATATATAAATGGTTTGGGAGTGGATCATTAAAGATCTTGAGGGGTGCATTTTGAGGGGAGACTGCCCCTGTATAAGTGTTTGGCATGGGTACTATAGGATTTGCTAAAAACATATCTATAAAGAGTTGTTTTTGATCTTCTGGCAAGTGTTGCATGAATTTGTTCTAGTCACGACAAGTTATAGCATCGTGGCCTTGAATCTTGTGGAAGCCACAATACAAATTGGGATTATAATTTTGAGATTGTTGATTTAAAACCTGTTGTGGCCCAAAATTCTGATAAGGTTGCTAGTTGTTAGAGTTAAAACTTTTAGACTGTTTCCTTTGGTTTTGATTTGGAACTTGTGGGTTTGGATTTTTCATTGTCATTTTGTTGTTGTTGTTGTTTTGGATGATTAAAATCCACCGCTGATTGTTGGAGTAAAATTTTTATTTCACTGATTATTAGCAATGTGGCGAAAAGTTTACAACATTTTCCCTTTTAACTTGGTCAGTTACCCCATCTATTGTAACTCTGCGGTTCTTGTTAAGGATCTTAGGTCCTTTTTTAACATTTTCGGTATTAGGATAGGCCGTGACATTTTGATTGGAAGTGGTTAATTTCCCATTTGTCCCATATGTCTTACGACCACTATCTATCGCTGCTTCTTCGATTCGGAGAGCACTCTCGAGAATTTCATCGTAAGTTCTTAGTGGGAACTTCTGGACTTCTTCCTTTATCTGTCTATTGAGAGAATGAAAGAATAAATCACATAGTTCCATTTGATCCATGTTTGGAGCACTTGTTGATGAATATAGAACCGTACGCCATCTTTGAATAAAATGAGCAGTGGATTCATTATGTTCTTGTTTAATATGCAAGAATTCCTAATTCTGTTCTTAACAATTTGTTCATGTCAAAAGCTTTGATGAACTCTAACACGAGTTGTTTAAATGAGTGTATCGAGGCTTTAGGTATTCTGTAATACCAATCAAGGGAAATACCCTCTAAGGTCTTAGGGAATATCTTAGCAACAACCACATCCCAAGGGAGTAATTCTCGTATGGTTGTGGCATAGGCCTTAATGTGTGCATTTGGATCCCCTTCCCCTTTGTATTTGGGTAAATCGGGAAGAGGTCTTGGAAGCATAACACTTCGTATGGTGAAGTCTAGGGGCTCTTTTAAATATTCTGAATAAGTCCCTACCGCGTAGGCCTCGACCATCGATGTTACTTGGTGAGAGGGTGGGGGTGGAATGGTTAAATGATATGGCATAACATATATATTTTGCGGTGGCATAAGGGAATCCTAGCGATTGAACAAAAATCTTGGGACAAGAGAACATGTCCCCTTGTGGTTACTTTGAATAAATGTTTATGTAAGGAGGAGCATTGTTCTGGTATGGGTTGTTTGGTGGCAAGCCGAGAGGTGTCATGTTTTCAACTGGAGCGGAATTTGAAAACATGGTCCTAGTTGGTGTTTACTATGGGTAATTGTAAGGATTTTGAGGAGGCATGCCTAACGTGCCTATTCCTGTAAGCAGATAAACCTAGCTGGGATGATGCGGTGGGTTGGGGATCCTTGCTTTCCCAAAATATGAATTTTGGTTTGCTTGAGCAAGTTCCATCCCTCTAACCTTTTCAGCTAAGGCTGAAATGACCTCTAGTGGTGAAGACACAATGTTTTTCCTTAATGGTGTTTGTTGTATACCTTGAGGTTGTAAAGGGGTGTGATACCTTGCTATGAATTGATCATTACCCTGCCAAGCTTCACCGAGGGCATTTCCCATAGGTGGAGGAATGGGGGTATTTTCTTGGAATAGGGTATCATATTGTGTTTGCAAAATCCCTATAGGTGGATACATATTCTAGAAGCGTTGTTCACTTCTAGCATAGCATGCTAAGTACTCCTCATCCAAAAATGGGAGTGGATCTGATTGTCTATTGATCTGTGGTCTGAACCAGACTCAAGAGATGAAATGGATTCTCCAGTAAATGTCATATTGTTAGAGCCTGATGGCTCTGTTTGTTGTGTTTGTGCAAGTTGATCTAACTCCTCAATTCGGAACGAAGAACTAGAACTAGTTCTATGAGGGGAGTTTGAGATGACAAGTAATTACTTGAATAGTTATCAGCCCATGCAGAAAGTGAGGGTGATGGTTGTCTATTTGTTTGACTATAGTTTGCTTCGAGATCCGAAAGAGGTCTCACATATGTGTCAGTATCCCAACATATTCTGGGGTATATGAATACCCATAGAATAATGGGAAAGAGTGAAGGTGGATGAAAGAAATGAAAAATAAAAGAGGAAGAATTGTTTTCGTCACGTCGGGTTCACCAGTTTTGTGGTGAAGCTGATGTGAAGGCTAATGAGGTAGAGAAGATGAAACAGTTGTTTGTTTCACATCAGGTTCACTAGTTTTGTATGATGGAAAAGTGACATGCAAGCATGGGAATCTACAAGTACCTCTTCCTCGTACCCAACCTCCCGAGGTCATGTCGAGATGGCCGGTGAATGTGGAATATATATGGATACAAACAAACTAGTTGGGTAATCTTATATCCTCAACATGCAATAATGGAATCTGTGAATCTAAGGTGAAGAAGGCCCTCCCAACCCGAATTGGTTTAATGGATTGTTTGGATATAATAGTTGTTCGTGAGGCTACAATCAATGTTGAGCTCTTCGAGATTCTTTATTGGCTATTGGATATGTGGGAAGTGACTGTGGGTGCTTCGTATATATTCCTAGACAAGGTCATGAGAATGGTGATAGGAGGGTTTTAGTGGATTTCAGAGTGAACTATGCGTGGTTTTCTGGTCTAGTCAGAAAAATATTAGATTGATTGGCTTCTATATTTAATACGGAGAACTGTGTTATGATATCTAGCGGGAGTGGTGAGGATCTAAATACAAATGTTATTAAACCGGTGTCAATACTTAACCGACTTGCAGCCTATTAGGTTGTGGGACCTGGGATCACAATTGTGAGTTTGTGGTTGTTGTGGACCTGTTATGGTCATGTGAATAATCAATCTCTTCTTCCAACTATCCAATAGTCATAAGCCTTTTAAGCCTCTCGTGTTTAGAACTAGATGTTGTATAATTTTCTGTAATACCTTACAGGTGTTCTGGCAACTTGAATGCGTAAGCTAGTATCTATGTCAATGAGGAGGTCTCCTGTGTTTTGTTTTTTGGAACTAAAGGATCACAAAAAAATACTTGTTCTATTTTGAATCGTTGTATAATCATTCAGATATTTTATTTAAGGCATCTATAGTTAGAATGATTTGACCAAACTATATATGCCTTGTCGTCTTCAATATTTAACCCTCTCATTGTTCACTAATTGCTTCAGACGCGTTTACGATTGCTCAAAGACCTATATCCTAAGGTCTTGATCTATATCATCTAATGTTGTGGGTAGATTTGGTTGAGGAACTATCGGTTCAAATATGTATTCTCTAAGCTCTCTCGGCTCCCGTGATTGTCATGCAAAACGATTCAACTTTCTAATTAAAATTAATAAACTTGTTATGTAAGATATATCTACACTATGCATGTATTCTTTTATTTTTGTATTTTTGATGAAGTATTTTAATGAAATCAAAGAGCAGCTATTCTAATATATTTAGAAAATGGACAACTAATCTAGTAAAGAATTAAAACAAACAAGATATCCCGGTATGGCTACTTGCATGTGCATTGTGAATTTATCCTAAATATCTAAGAAACTAATTATTTTAAATTGAAAGAGTCTCGATCCTACGTCAGAAGTGAGAAATGAATCACAGTTTCTTAGAAAATATCAATCCCCATAGATTCCCTACCGATATTGAGAACAAGATTTTGACTGAAATAAAATAATTCACTACTCTATTTGATACGTTGTAACTAGAACTTTGATAGCTCAAACCTGGCATTTACAAAACAATGGAAAATCTAGTTGTGTGTGAATTTGTCCCCTCAGTGTGATCTCCTCATTTCCTTCATGTTCTCTTGAATCTAGAAAAGCATGTATATGATAGTATCAACAGAATAAGGAACTTGAACAATGGCAGCTTTTGGATATAGACCGAATACAATGCGAGTAAGAGAGAGATAGTGCAAGTGAATAGAGCTTGACTATACAATTCCTAGCGGGATTTATTATGAGAATACAACACAAATGTGTTGAGAGTTTTAGAATTTATCCTTGTGACAAAACAAAACCTACAACTTTAAATGATTCTAATCTAGAAATGAAACTATTCTATGCTAAGTTGATTGTATGGAACAACAATGGAGCAAGCGTGAAACAAGAAGATTGAATGACCTCTAAATAGCAAAGGAAAACTAACAATGGATGCAAAACATGAAACTATTGGCATTCTAAGAAAGAAATCAAAGACTGAATGACTAAACAGAGAAGGAGAGGGGCCATTTGTTTGAAAACAAGTCTGGCTATTTATAGCAAATGCATTTACCAGAGGGTAACTCCCAATTGAACTCTTTTACTATAAACAAAGGAAAAACACTATTCACTGGGTGGCCAAAACATAAATGCAAAGCAAAGTAGTTGAAGAATGCGGGTAGAAATTTAAGATTTACATTTGACGTGATCATCAGAACTTTCTGTAAAATGCAAACAGGACCGCTGCCCTATGTAGGGTGGCGGTTACGAGACCACCACCCTATCCTGGGTGGCGGTCACAGGACCGCCACCTAGGCAGGTGGCGCCTCATCATCAAGACCAAAATGCAAATAATAAGGAGGTCCGAGGGAAAAATGAAGCATGCGGAGGTGGAGCAGTGGCATGTGGGATATAAACTTATATTTGGTGAGCTTTTTTGGATCCTCGAACACCTTACGATGAGACTCGTATCATCATAGGGGTATGTGTAACATCTTTTCGACTGTGCAAAGATCTTATAACTTTTGGTATGTATGTGTATCGACTCATATTTTTGTCCTGATTTTGTTATAGCTACCGATTTTATTCATCCTATGGTTAAATATTATAGTAACCATTGTCTAATAACTTACTTTTTCACCATATTCCATTGAAATCCTTCCTTTATGGATGGATTAAGAAGCAATAAGAGTTTAGTTGTATCCAATTCACCGGCATCTATAACCTCAATAAGGGATTTTACCTATTTTATTTTCACAAACCTTCTAAGGTCAAATCATTTTTTAACACACCGCATGTTTGTATTTGGGTAACACCTGCTTGTGATTTAACGCTTACAAGAAGAGAATTAATTTCAAACATGATCGTCCCTTTTTGTTTAAGTTAGTTCACCAAGCCAAGGATTCACTATGCCACAGGAAGATCCTAAACAATCAATCGACATGAGAATGTCTAAACCAACATGACTTTTTAATATTAAGATGATGTGCCTATAACAGTTAATTTTATGTCAGTACCAAATAAATAAACTGGAAGAAAAGGGATGAAACGCACAATTGACCTCGTATGCGTCACATCCTATCCTAACAATCCTTCTATTAAACTTTCTTCTAATCAAGAGAATGTCTTAAGAAAAAGGACAAACTTGGCAAGACCAAACATAACCATCATAAATCTTACAGGAGGGTTACTCAATCATTCACAAGGACACAACA
The DNA here is from genome assembly GCA_018340775.1 of Taxus wallichiana var. yunnanensis. Classification (NCBI taxonomy): domain Eukaryota; kingdom Viridiplantae; phylum Streptophyta; class Pinopsida; order Cupressales; family Taxaceae; genus Taxus; species Taxus wallichiana. Next base: position 287,079,216 of record CM031241.1, read on the forward strand.
CAGGATACATAGCTTCCAAAGGATCTGTCGTCAACAACAAGTTGACTTAAACCTTTCTGGTCAACACATAACCATTCTACTACAATGACAGCAAGGAGGTCGTATCACAACGATCATCACAAAACAAATCAACCAATGAGTTTCCAGACACACCAACCTCTAAGTCACAGGAGAATGAAATTTAAGCATCTTTACGGAGCAAAACGTAGAGTAATTTCTTACGCATAAAACCAACATCCCAACTTTAAGATTTGAAAACTTCCTCACTAATGATCAAGTAGATCTCGTATCCTCCAACATGTGTGAAACAAAATCAAGGTAAGAAAAGAGTATTTCCTCTGACATTTTAAGCTATCCAAAAGAAATGTGAGTATCACAAAAGAAGACATTCCATAGGATCAGCTACATTCCTCAAAACATACAACAGTCACCAAGGGAGAGAAGGTGATTCCAAAGACAACAATCTCCAAACGGTGAACATGAATTGATATCAATTTATGACGATCAACCATGACACTCGAAAAATAAAAGTATTTCTTCGAGCGATTCAAAACAAATAACAAAAGCAACTAACCTAGTTGAAAGTAATATCAACTTGGCTCAATTCAAAAAATCGGTCAAGCTAAGCACACACCAAGCCAACCGGGAAGGGTTACTAGAACCTAAACAAATGAAAGAAAAGGATAGAGACAGGAATAGCACCATTCACCTATACACAATGCACTCGCAGTACTCAATCACCAATTCGCAAATACCCAACATAAACCAGAACTACAGATCTCGAACCGAAACAAGAATAAGAACAAAACAGGAACTATAAAGTTGAGTCCAACGACAATGTTTGATAAAAACATTCAAATCGTGAGACCAACACAAAGAACTCGGGAATTTTCATTACAGGAACCCCACCTCTTTTGTTTTATTAGTCTTAAGCACAAAGTTCACCCAACTAATATTTATTAAAACCCAGAAAACAATATAAAGGCTTCAACCAGCGCAATCATTTCTAATGCCAAAAAAATACAAACGAGCAAGGGAAGTGGAAACCAAACAGCATACCATCACACGAGACATTTATATGAAGAGTAGAGTTATTTAATGAATCAGTTAAATAACAAGATAAGAATCAATGGTATAGAGAATATCGTGCTCGATTAAGCTCCCGCAATGATCGATAACAAGATGGACGGGGCTCGCAAATAAAGAACCCAACCAAGCGCAAGAACTTCTCTTCCTCAAAGATGTCAAGGTCCAAACTCTGTTAACGGCCATGCTCTTGTCTTCATAAAATCAATTGTATAGTCCGAAAAGTGCATCTCTGCCCATAGTTCGGTCGGGTCGCATATTCCTCTCGGCCATGGTCTTCAAAGCTAGTTTAGTGTATGGAGAAGCTGCCCCCATACCTGCTATAGATTCAAATGAGGTTTTCACCATAAGCATCTGCTCACAATACTGTCTGTATCTCCGGTGGACCTCTTCAAGCATGGTTGAAAGCTTAGTTTTCCTCCTCTGTATTTCGAATCTATCGCCTGAATAGGCTGCCTGCTCCATTGCACTTTCATTGGGTGTTTCTCCAGAAGCGTAAGTCGATGATGATGTGGCTGCTGCAGTGGAGCTAACAATTTTCCCACCAAATTCACTTTTAATGCCAATATTATTCTCACCTGCATTGGCACCAGATACTAAACTTCTATCGACCCAATCGTCCGATCTAGAAGAACTTTCTATTTGAGCATGTTGCTGGTTTGAATCCCTCTTCCCACATTGCAAAACTCATCCAATAACTCTTGAGCAGGTTTCAGGTACTTTGAGTTTTTCAAACCGTGGCATATCCTGCAAATGGACCTGAAGGACCCACATTCATATGCAGTTCCATTGTTGAACCTCCCCCCACATATCCTTTCCCAGGAATATTCTCCTCTCTTGAATAAGAAGAAACATAGCCTGTGCCTGGACCAGGACCGCCATTTGTGCCTTGTCTATTGAAAAGCTCTTCTGATTTAGCCTTGGCTTCTATTGCAAAGAAGAACCTATAAAACATTTGCACAGCTTGCTTGCCATTGCTTCAAATTGTTGAAGCGAAGGATGATGAGATGATAGTGATAAAGAAAGCCCTGCCTCGATCTGTCCCTTCCATGGAAATCGTCACCCTAAACTCCTCTCGCAAGAGCTTCATGAAAACAGATTTTTACAAAATATTGAATTCTCAGGCAAAAGAGATTATTTCGTCCCTCGGACCTTGGGAGAGAAAGAGGCATGCCGAGATGCAGCTGGTGGAGGCGGCTTATGGGAGGGAGGCTTTCAGACAAATTGGGATTTCACGTTGCTCACGCCTGCCTCTCGAAACACCCATAGTCTCCTATTGTGATGAGACTGCATATCACCATTTCTATCCTTTGACAATCTAATGGGAGGAACGTTAGAGAGGGTGAGCTCACCGATTTAAAGTTTGGTGCACACATCATTCGAGACGCCCCTTTTCCATGCTTGGCGCTGAAATGACTTGCAAGACTTGCCTCAAGATTTGATCGAGCTTCTTCCATGTTAGTTTCACCACCGGACAAAAGCGACTTCCAAAAAGAAAAGGCAAGATAGCTCAACTAAAGCTTTACCTCGTTCTTCTACTATAGTTTGCAAGATTTTGCAATGGCAGATCATGACCGTGGTCGCGCGCAACTGTAACATCGTGTTCAAGACCAACGGTTCCTCGGGATCACACCGCAGAAAGCTGCCGCACTCAACTCTCTCTCTGAGGCCACCGGTTTGGTTTTCGAGATAAGTTTACCTCTTGACTCGTAGTAGTTGCGTGATACAGCCCAAATCTTCCTCACGGCCCTCCTAGGAGAAAAATCAGTTCTACGCCCATGGAAGCCGCTCAGTACAAAGACGATTTTGAGGATCCATAGCCACCCACGCAACATCGGGTGGTGACAGACCTTCATTTAACAATCAATGAATCCATCGCCCGCAGTAAGTCAAGCAATTCATCTGTTTCAGCATTTGATGGAGCGCAACAAGCATTCGTGGTTTTGGGCAGAACAACAGGTAGACCACGTGACAGCAGGTGGAGTCAACAGAAGATTTGCAAATCCAAAAATTTAATAAAAGGAAGATGCGCCCAACACTCCACCGACTCCCACTGTCCCACGCCAAACAGGAAACATAAATTGCCACCTAACTGCCAGCTAACCATAGCAAAAAAATTTATTTTATCTTATTTTTGGAGCCCCACGCTGGGGACAGCCGCTGCCAGGAGTAAACAATGAACGGGCATTACAACTTGTTGTTGCAGCCGCCGCTATGGATCCTCGACAAGAACACACCTCGCAGCACCCAATGAAAGTGGAGGTAACACGCCTACCTCACTATCTTCAGCTTCATCTAGCCACCGTATCAAACCCATTACTGCACCCCACTATAATCATTTTCTCTGAACTTCACGAGCAGGAGGAAGGGAGCAGGAGGCTGCAAACCATTCGGAAGAATTTACAAACTTGACCACTTCCTTCAGCGTCAAAGTGGAATAATTTTCCTTCTAATTGATTTGGCCTTGCTCATCTTGTTGAGTTGAAGCGCTTTGGTTTTTCTACTGCACACTAGATCCTATGGGCATGAAGTGTAACAGTTTGAGATCATTGGACAGGCTAAACAAAGCCATGGCAGTGACTCCACCCTACAACTCTCTACTCTCCAACGCGAGCTCACACTTAGCTCAGTCCACGTTGACCCATTGCATCATCCAATGCCTTTGGCATTATGCTGGATCACGGGCTCTTCAAATTCTTTCCGAGGTCAGGGGTCTCAGCTTTACTTGTCTCAGAGGAACTTTCCTGCTCAAGCTCGTCCATCTAAGCCTGGCCGGCTGTTTTCAAAATACAGCGACTGGGAGTCACCCCTCCCTCCATGATTTTCAGACTTGACTCATAGTCGGGCTCCATTGAGTCGACCCATGTTTCCTTGCCAGTATATCTAGAGCCAGTGATCCACAAGATAATATTTGCAGGCTACGACAGGGAGCCATGGCAGAAAATTAATGAGCCAACCATCCAATTGGTCCTGTCAGCAAGAAAAAAGGAAGAAAGATCTTCCACCGTCTCACGCCAAACAAGAATTAAAAGTTCATTTAAGAAGTTGACAAGAAATGTCACCCATCCGCCAGCTAACCATAAAGCATAAATTTTATTTTATTTTATTTTGGAGCCCCACGCTTTGGGGATAGGCCACTTGCACAGAGAAACAAGGTTGGTATATAAAACATTAATTTTAGAAATTATCAAGGGTCCTTCAACATAAAAAAAAATAGTCCCCACCTTCAAAGGCGCCACCACCCAACCTCTCTCCCCTTCCACGTAAACCAAGGCTGGAAAAGACTACTAACATGCCCAAATGCCTTGAAAAGGTTTTAATATTCTATTAGAACTTTTAACAACAAAAGTCATTACGCATTTCACCGATCAAAAGCATGATAAGCTCACTAGACGAAAGTTAGAAATGACCCTCGGAAACAAAAGCGCACTTACGACAGAACGAGATGGCGAGACAAAGCGAAAGAAGGGAAGAAACTATTCCAAAATAACTCCGCAATAAGGTCAAAGTCACCTGACGATAAAAAGGGAGCTCAAATAAACGTTCAACAAAAAGCAATGGGGCAAGGTGGCGTAACGAATTCGATGCCCAACGGGCATTATATTTGGCATCATTAGAGAGAGTTCCCTCATAACCATAATAACAAGGGTAAGGCACCAATTTAAAATCCTATTGTAGGAGATATGGCTAAGAGCCACATGATATATGCAGTGGCCGAGAACCGCTAGTGCAAAGCACCGAGCATGGTGATTGAGACGACATGTAGCATTGATGGAATTTCTATTCCTATTTTATTTGATTTAGGTTCCTTAGATTCTTTTATTTCTCCATTTGTAGTAGAGTGATGCAGGTTGGTGGTAGTTAGGTAGAGCCATAGTTGGGATGTGGAGATGGCTTTTGGATCAAAGCTCACAATGGACTCCTTGTCAAGGAGTGCATAGTTAACCTAGGACCCTTTCCCACAAGTAGGCACGACAAAGTGGGAGAATGCTTATTATTCTATGTGACAAAGGTGAAGCCAACTAATGATCAATGGAAGCACAACAGTGTTAAATGCTTAACAACATGCTCATCAAAGAATGAATATGAGTAACGAAGAATGGGACATTACAAACTTTAAGCCTCGCTTTATTTAATTCCACCGCCGATGGTAAAGATCACAAAATCTCCCTTTACATCACCACCCGCATTTCTAATGGGAAAAATGAACTCATCATCCAACTAGCAGTGAAGGTGGTAAATTTTGTCTTAATCCATTCAATACCATTCTTAAAACAGATTGGCATGAGCTGGTAAGACAAAGAAAACAATTTCCTGGCTTCTTTCTCGAAGGAACTAAGATTTTGGCCAATCATTCCATGGTAGACTACTTCCGTGACATGGCAACATTCACCTGTAGGGATACGTAACATGCCAGTCGAAATCTTGTTGTCTTGTTGAGCTCTAAGGAGTTAGTCCATTATGAGGTGAAACTTTTCATTAGCTGCATCGCATGTGCATAACCCATCTGAATTCGAAGGAGGTCCTTTAAAACAAAAAGAGCTATTTGATTTTCAAATTGCAGAATATCATCTATAAATCTCTCCCTTGTTGGATTTTGAAGATATACATCAAAAATGGCATCATACTTGGAAGAAGAGAACCTCATTTGCTCGTAAATGTGCTCAAGTCCTTTGTGATATCAAGATAAGTGACGATGAATTCTATAATAAAACAGCATCTCTTGTGACCATCCACGCCAATTATATAGCACCGAGGGAAATAATTTCACCATAGAAGCCCCCCGATGTGCACATCTTTCTTCTTTATCTCCTCAACTACGATTTTATGGTAAGATGTGGATCCCTATTCTCGATGCATGTCCATAACAACACAATGGTAAATACATTTCTTGATTTTTTCCATGGTATCTCTCCTCCGCAAGTTATGTCGATAGGTAAAATTTATCGCCATCTATGTCTCTGCTATACAATTATTGATAAAATAGTATTAATTTATATTCCAATAAAAAGTATATAAAATATTATACTATATTTATTTGATCGCATTTAATATGTACAAATATACCTTACACAAAATATTATATTAAAAGTGGCAAATCATTTTAAAATATACATGAGACAATTATTTCAAAAATCAATACATTATTTCGCACTAGAATGACAAAACCCATTTAAATTGAAACCTTCCGTAAAGAAAATTAATTGTGGGCCTTTGGATGAGACCTAAAATTGTTACCATTTATTTATTCCATCGAAATACATTCTCAAACATGTCCGACAAGGTTCCACTCGAGTGGAGGTTATCTCCAACCTTGTCTTATATAAGTATTTTGTAGTCTCGAATCAAGGATCGATATTTTTAACTCATCGGGATTTGGAACATATAAATTCAATATCTATCTATTGATCTGGTGAGTCATACTAGTATAGAAAGTCAAAAAATAGAACCTGAGCTTATATCATGGTCCCAGATTAGAGTTCCAAAAGAATGGACCTTATCTAAAAAGTTTCTTGAGAAAAATCAGCCTAAGTTAGAAAATGCTACAACTGTAAATGAGTCCAAGTCAAATGTAACTCTATCTTTCAGATCAAAGAAACTTGTGTCTAATATGTCCAGATCTAGTTCATTTAGATCAGATACTTCTATTTTCTCGACTGTTGAACCTTCGAGAAAGTCTCTGAAAGAACAAACTTATATCTGTAGCCATAATAGTTTAATCCATGATCCAAATACTGATTATCTTGGTGTAAAGATTGTGAGTAGATTATAAAACAAAAATATGTCCCTTCTAATGGTCCAACCATTAGTATGGCTTCTAGAGAAACCAATATTTCTCCATCTTTTCCATCTCTTGTAGTGAAGTCTTGTCATCAGATGAAACCCAAAAAGCTATCTTTTGGTATCAAAGAACTGTTGACAAACATGTTGATCCCTCTGAGTCCTCAAAAATGTTGAATTAGACTAATAAAGTTGTCAAATCTGTACATGATCGTCTGCAATCTCAAGAGTCTATCCTAGCAGAAATGGAAAAGACATTAAAAGCCATAGAACTTCATCAAAAAGGAGATATATCCTCTACTCTTAGATTATTAAATACAAAATTTGATGATGTTAGTTCTCATATGAAAAAGTAGATAAAAGTCTTGAGAATACTACTAGATATGTATCCACTTGTCCAGATATTCCCAAAATTGTATCCAAAGAAGTCATTGATGCTGTTCAACCCCTCATTAGTCAATCTGAGGATACTAGAAAAGATATTGCTTCTAAATTAGGTACTACTCATAAAATTGTACAAAATAGTTTGCATCAGTTGCATGAGTCCACTATAGAGTTGAGTCATAAAGTTGATCAAGTCCAAGAATCTGTCAGTCCTATCCCTGAGATAGTCCCCTCAATAGAAAAGATTCTGGACAATACAAAAAGCCAGAAGAAATAGAACCAGATTGGTCCCAGAAAGTGTCCTGGAAAGAAGTTGTTAATCTTTCAGGATCTTCGACCCATCATAAGAATGTTCTACTAGAACATAGTCCTTTGTTCATCACAGATAAAAAGAATCCAGATAAAGGATCAGTCAGTATGGCTAAGCTTCTTCCTGAAGAAGCTGAAAGTATGTTTTTAATGGAAGAAACTTCTGGAGCATCAACATCAGAGCCACTTCACCATACTGCAAGAACTCAAACCTTGCAGCCCAATTGGTACAAGTTAGATTGCTCATCTCCTGAACAAGTAAAAGAGTTAATACATGGAATGATTGGATGGTCTAATTCTCAGCTTCTGTTGTATAAAAAAGATCCACATACTATAGCTGAAGTCATAGCAAATGGATTTGTTGGAATAGTAAAAGAATGGTGGGATGCTCACCCACATCAAGAAGAAATTCTAACAGGAGGATATGCTGCATTAACAGCTGCTCTCATTCATGAATTTCATATGCCTCTTCCACTTTAGCTCTGCAGTAAATTACCGTGGTTCCACCATTGCTTGCAGTCATACACGGAGCAGAAGGCCTGCAAACAAGTGAGGAGCAAAAGTATCCCAGCGGCCAAAAAGGTCAGAAATGGCCATGATCCATATATGTGTTTATTCATGAACTCCATCACAGCAACGCTCCATCTCCTCTTATAATGTCTATTGACCTCCGCTATTACTTGGTCCAAATATCGTACTTTTGTCAATTTAACACATTTACCCATGCCGTTCCACAGGCTTGCCACTTTGCCATCGTTTTCCAAGTGATTGTAAATAATCCCGCATTCTCTGAGCAATCGAACATCTTGTTCGTTGTCAATTATGCCGTTCATGAAATCTGTGTAACGAGTGAAGATGAGTGTGTCCGGCGCCGCTGAAGCTTCGAATGCCACCAGATTCCTGAGAACCACTTCTGTGTTGCGATCAAACTTTAATTTGGGAAGATAGAGAGTGGCAGTCTTGCTGTCGAAGCGTATTGTGGTTAGGTCTCCATCGGTGGAAACGAATTTCACTCCGGCTGAATATAAATCGGCAACGCAAGGAATTGCCAGCTCGTCCCGTGTAGGAGGAATTTCAACAGAGGATCCTCCTTCGTCCTCGCCCTTCTCATCTTTTTCGGCGGTGGAAGACCCGAAAAGAAGACGTAAGGGTCCCTTCAACGTCCGCAGAATTGGCAGCTTTTCAATAACAGATAGAAGAGACGAGAGCAACTTCATCACAAACTGGAGGGCTTCCAATTCGAGGAGAGGCTGAAACATTGCCGTGCGACCAATGTTTAAGGAGGAGAGCGCACTCCACAGCGACTCGAAAGCACGTGTAAGGTTGGTTGTATCTGGTGGCGTCGCCTCTTCTTCATCTTCACCGCCTTTTGACTATTATCGTCCACGTGCAGAGCAGGAACGAGACTGTAATAGAGCGCATCCAGCAGGTGACCCTCTCTTTAATACGAAGCCTTGGAGTATCAGGCATCTTGGACATGAATGGCGACAATTCGGCACAACCAAGTGTTACCAAATTGCACAAAGTTTCCTCCGCCTTGTGCAGCAGGAACAGTGGCGCCTGATTCTCGAGCATCATGAGATCTTTCCTGATTCCATACTGGGAGGCGCTTCTGCCATATTGTTCTAAAATATGGCCATGTTGCTTCACTTGGTAAGTGGTTTGATGTAGCCGGTTTTGGTTGAGCGCATAGTACTGCAAGCACTCGAGAAGGAAGCAAGCGTCCAAAGCCATGAGCCATGCCAGTGCTTCCTCCTTGTAGTCCAGGTATTTATAGTAGCAGTTACGAATTCGCCAGTCATGCTTCCTCACCTCTTCCACTGCGAATTCGAACTTCTGACCAGCGATCCTCTTCTGGAATCTTCGGGGAGCTGCGATTTTGTACCTCTCCGTTTCGTACAGCTCGGGTCTCCAGTGGTGGTAGGGCCCAATAGAGATGTACTGGGGAATGTATGCTTCGGGCTTCACTGCCAACAATTCCTTAGGCACGTTGAACACGCATACGGAGAACTGCTTTTCTTCCACTTCCTCTTCGTTTATAGACAGGCCCTCGCGAATCTGCATAACCCAACGATCCTGGTCGATTTTAACTTGAACTGCATTTGTCAATTCCATGAATATAATTTGTCGAGAACAATGGAAGCTCCGTACGAGCTCGTGTGGTCTTTTGATCGAGTTGTCGACAATGGAGAAAGCAAAGAAAAAGAATCATGAGTGAGAAACATGCGAAATCAGAGAGTCGTTTATATAGCTTAATCATCGCAGGGAGTAAGTTTGGTACAAGTGAAATTTGTATCCTGAATAGACCGCTAATGACACTTTACAACTCCGAACGTTTAGTAGGACAGAAATTTGTATCCTGACCTCGAGGCTCCGCTTCGTAGCTTCGCATGTCGTTGAATGTATGTCGTGTTCAACTTCCATTGTTCTTACTATACAAATTTAGAACATGTTCATATCAATATACTTATTAAAACGCGTTAACACAAATGTTCGCACTTGACCAACAAAGCCTTCTTATCAACGACTGACTATTGATCTTCCCTTTTAAACGCGTTTATACCAATGTCCTTACTTAAGTAACGCGTCGATACCAATCTTGTTATTTGACAGAGAAAGGATACATGGACAGATTAGAGAACACGATTTGGGTCCCGTTCTTTATTTATTAATTTAAAGAAGATTTGCATTTTAATGAAGGGTTACGAAATATATATTACGCCACCATATGCAATATTGGACCACACACATTCAATGACTCTTAATATTTTTATTGTAAATTCATATAATTTCTTCTTAACATGTATAGATTAGAGAACAGTTGGATCCTGTTCTTTTATTATTAATTTATGAACATTTGAATTTTGATGAATTGTTACGAACCATATATTACGCCACCATATGTAATATTGGACTGCACACCATTCAATGACTCTTAATATTTTTATTGTAAATTCATATAATGTATAAATTATGATACTATTATAATATTGACATATAGAGTTAAATTGAATTATTGAGCATTTTATTATTATCAAACACAAATTGTAGTTTATTTAATTATTTAAATAAAAGTTTTATTATTGGAACCACCTTAATATCAAATTATAGAAAAAATAATACAAAGTATTACATAGTAAAGGGGTGGTTGGCAATGTTCACAATACAAAAAAGAACAAATGCCACATGAGCAGACAAAAGACAAGACATGAGGGCAAACAAAACCATGCCACTTAGGGCTACAAATAGTAGCCAATAGGTAAGAGAGAGAACCAAAACTACATCAAGAAGAAAACAGAGTTAGGCACAAGGAGCCCGACATCCGTAAATAGATAGTTTTCCATAATGATGTCATATTATTTATATGATGTGAACAAAATCATTAATATTGCAAATAGATATGTTTAAAATAATATAATTAATATGATTTTAGAGTTGGAATATGTTATAACAAATGAATTATGTTTTTAATATTGTACAAGTAATTCCAATATAAGATATATTCATGGGACTTAAAATATATATATTTTGGTTTTGAAGTTGTAAAGATGGATAAAGATAGGTTGGGAAGGAATAGTAGAATGGTTTAGAGGACACTTAAGGCATGTATATTGAGTATATTAATAGTCTAATATATTATATTATATTTTTTTATTGGTTGAGATGTTTATAGTCATACAAACAATCATATGATGTATTGAATAGGTATAGTTGATCTATTATTTTTAAGATTCTAAAATCAAAATTAAATAGAATTTCAATGACAAATAAAACATATGCATTCCTCAATCAATCAATCATCATAAATTTGAAATTTAATGTTTTATTTTGATATCATCTTTTTGACATAAAAATTATGATATATTAAGCTTTATAAATTATTGCAAACCAAACCTACAAACTAATATAAAATATATTTAATATAAAAATAATGAATCAAGTAATAAAACATGTGTTTTCAAGGAAATAAATAAATATTTTGGAATGATAAAGTTAGAATAGAAATAAACACTATTACTTAGTAGAAGATGATATAAACCACTCACAAGTAATTAATTATATGGAGACAAATGCAAGTTATGAAGTATATCAAGTGTTTATTATAATGCGCCAAAGGAAGTAATGCAACTTCCACATGAACAAATATTCATTTTGACAAAAGCCAATAAAATAATGCCTGCATATTTAATTGACATCTAATCAAGTTTCATAGTGCAAATTTATTTTTTTCTCAAATTTATTGGCTAACCCCTTTATTCCTTAGTGTAAAATGTAATGCCCCAACCTACCTTGTCTCGGGCCTTTATCTCCTACTTGGCGTGGGCAATGGAGGGATCTTTTTTTTTATGGTTGTTAGGGGCCTCATTTGTGGATGTACCTCATTTATTTTGTCCGATTTGCAAATCTTCCTTGCTTCTTGTTTGACTACCGCTGATCCCCTCTGACCGCGTGAGATCTCCTTGGATAGTCTGCGTGTGGAGTGGTTGAGAAGCCATTGAAATCTCTGTCATGGCATTTTTTTTTTTCTTCCTGGCTCCTCCTGGACGCCTTCCTTCCTCCCTGCTGGCCGCGTGGTTTGATATGGCGGTTTTAGATGAAGCTTCGTGGCTTAGCCAAAGCGGCAGGCACGCATGCTTTAGTTGAAGCCTTTTGACCGCTTCCAACAGTGTGTCATTCAACTTTGTTGCTTTCTCATTCAAGATAGAATGCATCCTCAGATTCGGGTCTCTCCTTCAAGATATATCTTCAAGATCGACTATGTGACAGTGAGTATTTGCAGCTAAGCCATTGGGTATACTTCCTTCCGGAGTCAGATTGAATGCCTCAACATAGAGGCGATCAACTTCATCTTTTCCTGAGATTTCACGCATACCATTCATACCGAACGAGTAACTTCTGGTGGACTTTCTGGAGGAAACAGTTGGCAATGGGCGTGTGCGCGGTTGCAGGCTTACTAAGCAAAGCTCGTAATTCTATTTAGGTAAGTTCCATCCCCATGGAGACACCGCGGTTTACGATGCTTTGTACGGATGGCACAGAGATGTATGCAATGTTGGAGAAAATGTCTTGGGAGATGAAGGTAAGAGGATATTTTTCAGATCCAGAACTCGTAAGAGATACAGATAACTTTTTTTTTCGACTTGCTTTGACACAACACGACACAACATGTCGTCACAAGGTTACAACCAACACTAGAACCACTTGTTATGGGAGAGCACAAGTTCAAAGACGGAAACGTTCACACCTATCAAGGACAATGTACTCTTCTTTTGACAAGACAACATGGAAGTCCAATCCACATGACACACTCACAGCTAGGGCAACCCATGAGGAATTTCTTGTTAAATTTTCTTGTTTACTAAAGTGTCTCTTAATTCTTAACTTACGTTCTTATAAAATTTCATGTAATGATTCACACAATTCTTTTCACAAGGGAGAATTTCTTTATTTTCAACTATTGACTAAATAGCTTAAGGCCAAACTTTCCAAACTAGGATCATCAAATTTTATGTCCAAATCTTTCTTATTCATTTGATTTTAGAACATTTTCCATTTCTTACAAGGTTAATTAATCTTGCTCAAGTCACTAACACATGTTCCACACCTCTAATGCTCAGGTGAAGGCATAAGCTCCGATTGAGGAAGTACCGCTTAGGGTTCATAACAAAAGCCTTCTTGTTTAAGGATTAAACTTGACCTTGCTTAAGAAATATCACCATGAATCAAGGCAAGGGTTTGAACAGACAACAAAATTTAGCTTTGTGGTCACATTGTTTACTATCAATCTTTCATTGAAGTTAAGAGTTTATCGAGATTGGTTAAATGTTCCATCTAGACTTTACTTAATTAAGTTTGACAAAGGGGAACATTTCAAACGATAAAGAGATATTTAAGGTTTTATTAATCACTTTCACTCCTACTTATTAAACCCTATCATTTTCTAAAATTTAACCATTGATTTCACCATGAGATCCTTTAAGGTTTCACCAAAAAGATAGTGTTTATTAGTTTAGCTCGAAAAAAAAAAACAAGTAATCATATTTTGTTACAAAAGATAGATTCCTCTTGATTGTTCCAGGTCTCAAAGGTTTCAAGTGGATCACATCTACATTAATATGCTCATATACATAAATTTTCGTTTAACTTTTATAAGGAATATCCAGTTCACTTTATAGTGTTTACAAACTCATCACTACTATGCCTTAGGAGGATTTACAACTCAACATTTTAACTCAAGAGCAAAGTTTAACAGTACTCGTTTGCGAAAACAAAACAAGGTTATATCAATTCATTCCAACATGATGTACAAATCAAAGGGACATATCATCTCTATTGAACCATGACTAGGGAGCAAGAGAGTAATAACATGGGACATGCCCCGCTACTATACTAAGGGTTAAAGTTCACTAGAATATCCCATAACCAAGCGGTAATCAAATTTCATCTTTCACATGATGACCAAACAAGCCAAAGTTTCAACAGATACCACAACAATACTCTACATACATTTACTAGGCACTGACCCTTCTTCTAAAATGTCCAAAGGCCCTTTCCAAATTTTATAACATAATACACATTCGTACAAAGGAACATCATAACCAAGATTGATGCAATAATCTACAAGTCTTTCCATCATCTAACCACGTAAGCCATCTGCAACAATTAATAACCCGAGTCATTTTGTGAGAATCGAGCAAGATAAGACTATACATAGCAACAATAAGCTACTAGCTAACAAAATCATGAAAGGAAACATTCTAATTCAGAAATGGATCAAAGTTCTAATAGCCTCTAACAACCTTTTGAAACAAGATATAATTTTCAACATATCAACTAAGAAGAAAATCCATAAATTTTAGTTATGAAAATACCTCTAAAACTACAAAAGTTTGACAACCAAATATGCAAGACTATGAAATTTAAATGATTAGACACAAGAGTTGAGAGTATTAGGATTTCAATCATGTAATCCCGTAGATTACGTGATTGAAATCTAAAGTGTAACCCATCAATCCACATTCTCAAGGTGAAGTCAAAAGATAAAAACCAGGCCCGATCTTAATTTGCCAAAAATAATATAGTTTTGGAATCGTTAGTAGGGACATAGGCCTAATAGGCTGTAAACGAACAACGAGGGGAAAAACAAAGTTCCATCATGTAATCAAAAAGGTTTAAAGGATGAAAATCTTATATTCAAACCCACAACCATTATATCCTAGGTAATAAGTGACTTCATAGCTAATAAGGATAAGTGGAAAGGACGGTAAGAATGTCCGGAATAGGCATTGCCTAACAACGTTACCTACCACTCGAACATGACCAGGCCGGAATAGCAACAAGCCTCATTAATACCCAAGTTGAGTAGGAAATCTAGCATTCTAAACACATCCTTGCAATTTTCATAATACCTTAGATTTATAATCCTCCCGTTCTAGAGGAACATAACTATGAATCTAGACTTGGTTGAAATTTTCCGACGTCAACTCACTTCCTAATACCATAAACGATGTATACAAAGGAAAAGGTCTCTCAACTCTCCTTAAATTACATCTCATCACTAAGTTTATAGTAACCTATGCAGTGATTAAACACATAATATACCATCAAAGATAGATATCCTCCAATAATGAACTTCTATAACGATGTTATTACAATTATTACGTTCGACACAAAAACAAACTATTCCCAAGCTTCTTTTCCCTTTTTGACAACAAAATATATTCACGACCTTCCATCACAATCATTCTAAATTTGCAATGAAAGGTCACTCATCAAGAAGGAAGTACAAAACAAGTTTGACTAAATTAAGGAACTTCATGTTACCTTAAGCAGTTGATGAAAACCTTAACTTTCACGAACCGTGAAAGATATTACCTTACTCCATCAAGGCATTATGTCGATACATGATTAAATCGATCACACAAGGAATCATCAACATACCATATCTTAACACCATAAAGGTCATTAATTTTATCAAATTTTACTCATCGAAAGAGTAGAATCGAAATGGGGTTCTATCAATAATTTATGCCCTTCTATCAACCCAGGACATATTTTCGGCCCAAAACTTCCTTCTTAACAAGCATATAAATATTGAACTTCTAATTCCAAAAGCCCTAATAATTTGCACAATACACGAAGTGCATAATCACGCTTATCATAAAAATAATAATAATAATTTAACTGTATGTTTTCCTCTAGGGCAACAACATAACAGGAAACCAATACTAGTCAACGCTACAACGTTCTAGGGGCGATTACATACCCAGGCTCACAAAAGAAACAACGACATTTTTGCAGAAGGAAGTAACTTTAAAATTATATATTATATATATATATATTTCATATGATCAATCAAAGCATACACTGAGAACCTTTGTTTGTTTTATATATATAAATGGGTTGATCACGTCAACAAGAACAACCAACAGAGGCAAACCGGAAGTAACAAACTGTTAACCATATATTGAACACAAAACCACATAATCACAGATTTAAACCAATTTCTAGAAGGAGAAAGTTTCATTTCAAGAGGTTTATTAGATACTAGCATATTATGTATATGGTTAGTCTATCTTGCCTGTTTTAACGCATCCAGCAGTCGATCACAAGATGGACGGGGCCTGCAACAGCAACCCAACCAGCGCAGCTTCTCTTCCTCAGCCTGCTAAAGGTCCAGACTCTGTTAACGGCCATGCTCTTGTCCTTGTCGGTGAACAAACTGGGTGCCACATCTATTACATACAACAGGGGATGAACCATACTGGTAACCATTACCATGAGCTATACTCTCTGAAAGAGGCCCTTGCCAAGTGCAGCCGCTCTTGTGGTGCAGGTAATGAACTGTCACACGGCCTATAGCATTAGCCAATACCGGATTTGCCTCTTGCACTGCCTTCGAATCTGTATCAGTAACCAAATACCCGTCATAAGGGCAGGCCCTAGTAGTACTCAGCACATAAGTTAGGCAAGGCTTGCAGTAAGGATGTGTACATTGGGTTTGCACAGCCTCATTAGGGTAACCACGCTGCCTACCAACTGGACAGAAATATTCTCCAGGGAGTGATTGTATATTTATGATACTCTCGTTGTCAAAACCCATGACCTCCCCGAGAAAGCAAACCAAATGTATTTTCACCTGTGAAGAAGCTGCCACAAAATATCAAGTGTGTTGCTTGTGCAGCAAAACATTTCAGCTGAAGCTTGCAAGGTGCGACAAAACCAACAGAGACCTTTATGCCTGCCAACTTGGTGACTCGTTGAAGCAACTCAAATGATTGCAAAGCAAATTGTGTTTCATGAATATTCTGATCTGAAACAGATCCGCCTCCATGGGATACTCTTTCATGAGTTACATCGAACAACAAGGTCTCAGTAGGGAGTCTTTGAAAATAAATTTCATCAAGTCTTTTGGTAATACTCTCACTGTCACTTAATCGATTCTGACAGAAATATCTTGAAGTAGAATCCCGAATTTGAGGATGCATTCGACACTGAACAGGAAACAACATAGCCGATGACCTGCCTGTTCATCTGCCCTGGTTCATTTTCACCCTCAAACCTCGCTTTTCAGACAGAATTTTCTTTGGGATCTTACACCACGCTTTGTCTCTGAAAACTCTATGCAAATTCCGAAATTAATGATCCCTTGGGCTTCTGTCCGGTGGTGCATTTTGACTCCTGGTTGTCTTGTCTTTTGATTAACTTCATCTAGACCACTGACAATATAAAATGATAAGGTCCATACAACTAGAGCTAGAAAAATTAGAAGAATAAGTAGTTCGCCACCGGTAACAGTTCCAAGAGGTCCTCCTATGAAGATTGGATATGTCCACAAATTAACTGTCTGTTTCTTGGATTTCGGCTTGGAAATTCGCTGGTTTCTGCATATGTGGAGATAGATAGACCCCAAAATAACTAGCAAAAATATAGGAGCTGAAAACAGAAGGTTGACAGAACCAGCAGTTCCAAAATAAGACGAACTTGTCTTTTTTAACAGAGTCGCCCAGGGATTCTCCCACACTTTCAATGGCCTCAGAAACCAGAGAGCGATCCACCCAATAAAAACTATTGAGATGGTAAATTTCAGAGAATGGGTAATGAAAGCAGCGTTTTGGGCGGTCCGAGCCGGTGCCGCCATATTCATCTTAGCAGTTGAATCTCGCCAACAAAATGCCAAAAATACAGAGTTACGGAAGCAGTGTGATCTCAATTTGAATCAGCATTACACTTTGTATATATACAAGAAAACAAGTACAGTAAAATGCGAAGGACAAATGAAGGCATGCTTCATGTTGGAAAATGTTACCCAAATAATGGAGGTATTATTGACTTGGAGATATGGTGAATCATGCAAAGTTCCCTTCCCCGTAGGTATGCCATGAGAACTTTATTGCATAGTAAGTCTCTGATGTTACTGTAACGTATACTTGTGTTCTTTGGTTGAAGAGACTTGGGCATGCTTTCGATTCAAAACTACTCCGCGGCCAGGCATTTCATCTGTCATTCCATTCAGATATCGGTATGCATAGGATTTCAAGCAGGTCTCGGTGCAGGCAACAAGTGAGAAAAACAAGTGTCCTCCAAAAATACAGATCCGGAAAATCATTTTTGAGCCAGCAAGGGGGAACAAAGTCCTAGGACGCAGAGAGGGAAGATCTGTCCAACCACTATCCAACCACTCCTCTCATTAACTCGGGTCAGATTGGATACGGCTCCAGGATCTTAAAAGATTGCTTGTATTCTTATGCAAGGAAGGAGTCAAGTCTGAAAGGGACGTTGGGGGAGTCACCTCACACTCACAGCCAACAAAAGAATTAACTGCCAGCATTGCGTGGCAGGGAAGGAAAATACACGGTGGTGGTTAGGAAAAATAATTAGTTTCATTGGTATGCCAAACAAGGCACTACATATTCATGCTTAGGAATAAAGAATAATTTACAAGCTAAAAATATTATCTGATTGTATGGCAGTTGGTGCATGTAATAATGGTGGTATTTAAAAAGTTTCAAATTCCAGTGATAATGCTTTAAAAAACTGGTTGTTGAGAAAATGATGTACTATAACATGATAATAGTTAAAATGCTCCAACATTACCATCCAAACAAAGCATGGATGGTAATAATGGTGGCACTCACAAGAATGTTCTAGCTCCGATAATCGCAAGTATAATTGTGCCTTACTAGTTTGGAGCTTGCAAAATGGTTTAAGCTCCCAATATTCGCTGGAGGGCCGTTCCAGTAAGCATTTGAGATTTTGTTTACAAGGTTAAGTCCTGATAGAGATCTCAGAATTCTGTGTTGCATAGCCTCCATGGCACATGAATGCATCGGGAGAACTCCAAAATTGTTTCAAAAGAGCTCTCCTATTTCTACCCTTTCCCCAAGAGCTTGGGTCGAAAGCTTCACGTAAGTAATACTGGAGTCTCGTACTCAAGAGATTTTTTGGTTATAAAGCCATCTTCTTCCTCGTCTGCCTCGACTAGGGCTGCTCCTAATATGAGAGCACCAAGGTTAGGAGGTCCAAATCAAACAATCGATGCATATGGAGATGGTGGAGGTGTTTGGATGAATGATGAAGGATCAAGTTCAATTGCCAAAAATGGGGCCTCCATGAAGTTCTAGGGCTAATCATATTTTTATGGGCTGAGATTTTGGAGCAAAGTGTTGGGAGGATGATGGCAAGTATTTTAGACCACCCACCTTGGCCGTGAACTCCTACCTGTGCCAATGTGAAGATGTTCGATGTTTGGGCACCCAACGAGCTTGAAGAAAATGGAATTAGGCTTGGGTTGTTGTGCAGGCCCTGTCCATCTTGTTATCGATCAAGTGGGAGCTTAATCAGGCACGATATTCTCTATACCATTGATTCTTATGTCTGTTATTTAACTGATTCATTAAATAACTCTACTCTTCATATAAATGTCTCGTGTGATGGTATGCTATTTGGTTTCCACTTCCCTTGCTCTTTTGTATTTTTTTTTGGCGTTAGAAATGATTGCACTGGTTGAAGCCTTTTATATTGTTTTCTGGGTTTTAATAAATATTAGTTGGGTGAACTTTGTTCTTAAGACTAATAAAACAAAAGAGGTGGGGGTCCTGTAATGAATATCCCCTAGTTCTTTGTGTTGGTCTCATGATTTGAATGTTTTATCAAACATTGTTGTTGGACTCAACCTTATAGTTCCTGTTTTGTTCTTATTCTTGTTTCGGTTCGAGATCTGTAGTTCTGGTTTATGTTGGGTATTTGTGAATTAGTGATTGAGTATCATGAGTGCCTGTGTATAGGTGAATGATGTTATTCCCTGCCTCTATCCTTTTCTTTTAGTTGTTTTAGGTTCTAGTAACCCTTCCCGGTTGGCTTGGTGTGTGCTTAGCTTGACTGATTTTTGAATTGAGCCAAGTTGATATTACTCTCAACTAGGTTAGTTGCTTTTGTTATTTTTAAATCGCTCGAAGAAATACTTTTATTCTTCAAGCGTCATGTTTGATCTTCATAATTTGATATCAATTCATGTTCACCGTTTGGAGATTGTTGTCTTTGGAATCACCTTCTCTCCCTTGGTGACTGTTGTATGTTTTGAGGAATGTAGTTGATCCTATGGAATGTCTTCTTTAGACGTTACTCACATTTTTTTGGATAGCTTAAAATGTCAGAGGAAATACTCTTTTTCTTACCTTGATTTTGTTTCACACTTGTTGGAGGATACGAGATCTACTGGATCATTATTGAGGAAGTTTTCAAATCTTAAAATTGGGATGTTGGTTTTATGCATAAGAAATTACCCTACGTTTTGCTCCGTAAAGATGTTTAAATTTCATTCTCCTGTGACTTAGAGGTTGGTGTGTTTGGAAACTCATTGGTTGACTGGTTTTTGTGATGCCTGCTAGATACGACCCTCATTGGCATCATTGTAGTAATGGTTACGTGTTGATTAGAAAGGTTTAAAGTCAACTTGTTGATGACGACTGATCCTTTGGAAGCTATGTATCCCGTGTTGTGTTCTTGGGAATGATTGAGTAACCCTCCTGTAAGATTTATAATGGTTATGTTTGGTCTTTTCAAGTTTGTCCTTTTTCTTAAGACATTCTCTTGATTAGAAGGAAGTTTAATAGAAGGATTGTTAGGATAGGATGTGGCCCATATGGGGCCATTTGTAAGTGCTTTCATCCCTTTTCTTTCCAATTTATTTATTCTCTGACATAAAATTAACTGTTATAGGCACATCATCTTAATATTAATAAGTCATGTTGGTTTAGATATTCTCATGTCGATTGATTGTTCGGGATCTTCCAGTGGCATAGTGAATCCTTGGCTTGGTGAACTAACTTAAACAAATAGGGACAGATCACGTTTGAAATTAATTCTCTTCTTGTAATTGTTTTTGTTTCGAAATGTTATCTTGTTAAAATGATGGTCATTATTGTGATATGGGTGGAATTCACCATGATGTTTGTTAACTTCTCCTATGAGAAAATGATAATTAAATAGAGTTAGTGCCTCCCTTTTTATTCAGACATTTTATGCTTTTGGACAACTCTTTAATTGCTCTTGTTTAGACTCTTGGATTATTTTTCATAATCAACGGTGCTTTTCTTCCTTGAAACAGTTAGATAACAACATATTGTCTTAATGTTATAGATTTTATCGTGCTCAGTTCTTGCGAACTGACATGTGCTAACAAATGTGCAGGAGGATTTCTTGAGTACAAAAGAAAAAAAAAGAGAGAGAAAAAGAAACACGTGTAGAAAGTGGATTCCAGCCTTCTTAGAGCTCGCCAGTATTTAATGTTTTTCTTTTGCTTTAAAACATTGGTATGGAAATTGTGGAGACTATTTAGAAGGCATTGCGTTATAATTTTGTATTGTTCTCATGTAGGTTGTTGTTAACGTTTGAAAGTCAATTTGAGAAATATTATTGTCAATAAGATTAAATGAACTTGTTTTGACATGCGTATCCTTTGTTGAATTTTCACTTTTCAGAATATGATTTATCCTTGAATTGTCAAACCTAATTATAATTATCTAAACTTGAATCAACTTGCATCACTTTGGTTACCTTTGGTCATGTGTCGTTTGGTAGAGGACTATGTTTTGAACCTAGCAAAAAAAAAACAAGAGAAACAAATATACCTTGTGATCCCACGTAAACTAATCAACAATCTCTTATTGTGGTGAGTCCTTAGAATAGTCTTAAGGTGAAATCAATGATTAAATCTTGGAAGATAATAAAATTATAATAAATAGAAGGAACTTGATTAAGAAACTCTTCGATCTATCTCACCCGTTGAAAATGTAAACAATATACTTATGTCTATCTCTTCAATGAAGCTTCCAAGTGAAACCTTTAATATTTCCGTTAGACTTCGACCCAATAAAATCTTATTAACAACTAATAAGATCTTAATGATGAATCCAAGATTTAGACAGCTTATGTACTTGGAATAAAATAAAATAAAATAAAATTGATTGCTTGAAAAAATAAAACATATATGTTCAAAAGCACAACGTCGAAAACAGATTGATGAAGTTAAGAGCCTTGAGAAATTAACTGCCTCCTCACAAATGAATAAGTTAATCAAGTAAATGAAGTAACCTCTTACCATCCAATAATTGGTTTACACTGTATATTAACATTAACAAGGTAGGAGAAAATTCTTCAAAGGAGACATGAACTTCAGATTCTCCTATCATGATTCCTCTGGGAAAAGTAAAGAATGTAAAAGCACTTACAGCTAAAACATGATTCTAAAGAAACCTTCTGTGGGAAGACCTTGTTTGTAAAATTGCATACTTTAGATGAACCATTGTGTCCTAAGTGTGTGCCTCATGTTTATCTCAGAACTGGTGCAGGGTCCATGTTGTGGAAAGCATGTCTTTAGTTGGTTGTATTCCCTAGAGAACTTGTGTAGTGTCGTATTATCTTCAAGAAAGTCAAAAAAATATCCTGTCTTTTTACTGTGTTGTTTGTGTGTGAATTTTGGGTCGTTACACAAAAGGATTGATTGCTTGTCACCTTATTTTCCCCGTGAAACCATGTGCATTACGGTTGTCTATCATAGATGGGAGGCTTTTTATAAAAATACGATGATTCTCGTGATATCGCTCATGTTCAATTAAAATGTCTCATTGAAGTTTCTTAATAAGATGGGCAACACAATTCCATCGAGAGGGCATGTTAGGGTGATTATCATGAAATTAGATGGAAAATTAATGAAGTCGCAGTGCATGTCATGGATGAAATTTTGAATGATTTTCTGGGCTATGTCATATTCCAATCAGAAGAATTTTGACATGTGGGAGTGAGAGAAAAGCATTTGAATAGATCTCCAAATTTATAGGTGAAAACACCTATATTTTTTGGTGGAATTGCTAGTCGGAGAATTATGAGCATGCACTACAAAGGTGTGGGTTTGGTATAATCATGAACACAAAATCAAGAAAATTTACATGACCTTATACAACAAACAACGAATAAAATAAATAAAATAAAGGGTAAGTGCAACAAGTTGGGGGACCAATAAGTGGACATCAAATCCCAAATTTTACAAACCATGATCGTGGTTTATAACATATGATCCTGGTATTAAAAACCTTGATCGCATTCTATTTTTCTAGACTTGGGAAATTCCAAACCTAAAAGCACGCTCACGCTTTTTAAACCGTGTCTGTGCTTTATAAAGCATGCTTGCACTTTATAAACCATGCTCGTGCTTTATAAAAACCACGATCACGCTTTATAAAGCACAATTGTGGTTTTTAAAAATCCTAATCACAGCTTCTTTTGATACCAAAAAAATAGCCATGACCCTCATTTTCTTCTCACCATTTTAGCACCGCAATTGCAGCTTATAAACCGTGATCGCGGTTCTTCATCAGATCATCAAATCGAATTTTCAATATCTCGTAAATATTTTTTTTCCCGAAAATCTTAAGCAGTCATTATGGCATGTGAAAGGCCAAAAAATTCAAATTTACTCTTCCTAACCTAAACCATGTGACAAAAACAAAAATGTGTCACAAAAATGGTACCATCGTATAGGGGAGAATGTTGGCTTCGTATAAATATTTATTTTAAAGTGAATAGAATAGGATAAATATCGGTTTATAATTTTTACCAACCATAGGTCTTTCGAGACACTTTTTCCATGAATGTTCATATCTACATTTAAGACAAGAACTTTGTTTCGCTTCTTAGAATTTGATAAAACTATACCATCCCAAGATAGAAAAATTCTATACACGTTAAAAAAAATAGATGATTTTGATATTTTGGATGTAGTTATATGGGCCAACCGTAAAGTGCTCCATTTTCTAAATTATTTCAGACCACTTTCACGAAAAAATCATTAAAAAATATTGCTAAAAAATACAAAAATAAAATCCATCCCAAGATAGATAAAGCAAAGATCTAACTTTTCACCAAAGGGAAAATAAAATAAAAATTGGTCATCCAAATCATGAGTAAATAGACTACAATCTTATAGGGTGTTTTTAAAAAAAAAACCAAGTCATAGATTTTGGTGTGTTTAATATAGCTAAACTATGTCTGCATTTTAAACAAAAATAGTAGTTTAGAAACTAGATTTGGATGCTACGATTAATATTTATATAACATTTCACAACTTTGAGTGTGCGTATTGCTAATAATCCCTACAAGTTGATATTTTGCTTTTTTTTACAATATGATGTCCACTTATGACCCCTTTTTGGTCTGCCAACTTGCTGCACTTACCCCAAACACATAAAAATTAAATTAATCACTAAAATCAGCACTACTATACGTGATCATTTAATTCATTCACTATCGAGATCTGCTCGGACTACTATTCTAACTATCCATGCAAATCTCTTATATTTGCATGTGCAGATTATACCTTTGTTGTCAGGTGCATTCTATGCATACTATGCATTTACAATTGTTGCTATTAATTAAAAGAGACTTCTCTAAACATATCTATGAACTAATCCTAAACAAGAGCTTTCAAATCTAAACTAGAGTCTTTTAATTCCAACACATACATAAAACTAATTCACTCATTCTTAATTACTAAAATAGAACTCTACTTCAACTAGAAATCTAACATGCTATTTAAATGTTATGAAATAGTTAAACTACTGTTAAATAAACTTATCTATTTGCTTTCTAAATCTATGGAAGAAATTACATGCTGTACATGCATGCATATTTCTGCACTCTTAATTTTAAATCTATATCTTTAATTATTATGGAGCTGATTTTGTATTTTTAGATCTGCACATGTAAGATCAAAAACTCCAAAACAACTTCATAAATATTAAAAACTTCATTGCTAAATCTTTTGTAAATATATTGAGAAATTGATATTCAGATCTACAAAATTCAAGATGAATTTATTTCTTGTTCACCAAATCAGAATGTCCTGCTCGGCAAAAGCTACACCTATCCATACTTCGGTGACCTGTACAGCAGATTTGAACGTCTGTTGTGCTCCTATTGATCTATTTTGAATTCACCTTGTCATTGGGAATATTCAGTTTTCTCCTCTTCTTAGTTCCGCTTGTGTTTGGGTTGATGCTTTTTTGCATTGGCGCCTGCAACGCGCCCTTTACAATTCTCCTATTAAAGGAAAATCATGTTCTTGAATTTTCAAACTTGATTGTCCGTCATTATTAATATGAATTATAATTATTTTTAAGTTGTAAAATTAATAAAATAAATAAAAAATAATAAAATAATAAAATAAAATAATGATAATACTTATATTATGAAATAATGGTTGATCATAAATTATATATATATTATTATTATTTTCATTTATAATCGTTATTATTATTAATTATCTCTTTGTCATTTTTTGTATTGTTTTGTTCACTCCTGCAGAGACCCAAACCTCGTTCCACACTAGAGAAGAATATTACTCGTTATGGTGCCATGTAGTTTGGCCATTTGATCCGTGTTCGATTTCAAATGTCAACTCTCAGTTTTCTTCCTGTGGTCGCTTAGTACTTCTTGCTGTCATTCAAATCATTTAAATTAAAGGAAATTATGATTTTGTTTCCTCCAAACATGCCACTACATACAATTTAATCTTTTGATTGGGTGTAGGATTCTTTGGATTATTTTCCTTAATTAAGTCATATCTTGTGAATGCAGGATTAGGGGTTATTGTTTTATGCCCAAATTTTGACTCCTCCACCTACCACCTCTCACCACTTCATCCATGACTTGGCTCTTCTCACATTACCTTTCCTCCACCAAATGAAATTGTCAGTGCTGAGCATAACTTTTCTCTTGCAAAATGTGGTTTTTAATTAAGCTGTGTGTCAATTGTTTGTATCCCTTTTTGGTGAGTCGAGGTGGTGGAACATTTTCAACTTTAATTGCATTAATGAATGACACCCCCACCCATTTTCCACTAATGTCATTTGGCCGACTATACTCATTTAATTGGTTTCATACTATCAGTCTCTTGACTCTGTATTTCCTTTTAGTTATGTCGCTTTTTGAGATGGGGACATATTTTTTCTTTTGGATGCTGAAATGCCTTTTCTTGAGAATTTCTTTAGATGGCAAGATGGGTGAGTGGTTTGAAAAATGCCTTCTTCTTTTTTGTTGGCCGCTTGCTTTATGTGGGTCATTTTTCTTCTCTATTTTGCCTGCTTGATAATGGTGGACCTACATACTTTCCTTAGCTGCTGGCCATTCATTTCTGGTATGTAATGTTTAACTTTGGAGACACGTTTTGGAATTGTGGAGGTAAGATGTGGCTCAGGTAGTTTCTATACGTGTGGGTGGTTGGTGAGGAGATTTTTAGACTGGAGGCAAGTTTGGATGCCCATCTAGTGAAAGAAAAGGGATAGGTCTTATGGTGTGGTTGTATAGTGGCTCTACCATGTGGGTACCATCGTGGAAGCTCCAAATCAGGCATGTTGAGTCTAGACTTTGAAATGTTTTGCTACCATTTTACAATTCCATGAAATAAATGTTTCTTCTCCCTATAATGGCATAGAAAAGTTTTTTGTGGTTGTTTATTACTGCCTTGAGTGTGCTGGTTATCCCTTTGATTTCCTTCTTCGAATCACTTTTTTTTGGATGACTAGCTTGTAAAAGGGGAAAACTGCATTTTCTTTTACTCTGTTATATTTAGTTGGATGTGAACAATGTTATACGGCTAGGTATTCTCTAGACTTTGGAATTACTTGCCTAGGAAGTTATGGAAGGATTGTTCTTGCGTGCTTTATTTTTTAATGATTTATGCCTATTAAGGTAAATGGTGAATAATGTTAATGAATGGGTTCAATGGGTGAATCCATTCAAGGATTTTGCCATCATTGCCTTTTACTAAATCATATCCTCTAAATCAAAAATAATGAAATGGTTATTTGCAACTCAGAGATAATAACACCTTATGGGGATATAAGGTGTTGAACTTGTTTTTTCCAAAGTGTGCGAATCTCTTTCATTATTGGCTATGTTTTCTTGTTGTAGTTGAACACCAGGTGTGACGAATCAGATAATCTCTTAAAGAACATTGTCAAGTAGTGCTGAAGAACTTATAGATGTAACTATCTTGTCAATAAGCTTATAGGTAAGCATGATTACCTTCTTCTTTATTGAACTTCTAGAAATTGATAACCTTGTGATCTTGAAAAGTTCTTCAATCTGTGAAATTGATCTATGCATTGGCCTAAGGATGAGAATCTATTTTCTTAATAATGGTTGTATTATATTTATTAAATAGCACAATTACCATACCATAGACAAAGATTACAGTTGAATGAATTTTGATAACACTATGTTGCTAAGATCTCTCACAAAAATAGAAATGGGTTTGATGGATATGGTGATGCGAGAGGTTTGGTTAGGATGTTTGATACTGCCTTTCTTTGATGTGGTACTCATGTGGATCCATGAGCATGAAAAAGCTCAAACATGGTTAGGTGTTTCAACAACTCAAAGGGTTGGGAAGTAACATCCATTTTATATTTTGTTTGAAACTTATAAGTCTTAATACATCATCTTCAGATTCATGGAAATTGCAATTTAGATTATTTTATAAGTTTTGGGTTATTTGGACAGAGTAGTCTCTTTTCATTCATGATGGAATTGTGTTTATTTATGTGGATTGTTAGTGAACGTATTATTAAGGGTCATAATTTATGACCAAACCTCTATGTTGGTTTTGGAATTTGAATCATGTTGGGATTGACTATGAAGCTCGCTTATAGAGATAAGACCTCGTTAACTTATGCGCGCTGGGTGATACATTATGAGGATAGTCACGGGTTACTGAAGATGGGAATATATGTTTAAATGCATTTGCTGGCCTCCATATCGAAAAATTGTAAAAAATTATTAATGACATTTGGGGATTACTCTTCCTTTATATTATTTAGATAAGTTGTTAATTATGATGGGGTTTGTTGTTAAGATTAATGGTTGGTTGTGACTTTCTTTTAATGCAATTGAAGAGTGGCTTGATTATGTTAACTTATATTACTTTTAAAATACCTCAGTAAGGAAGAGGCGTGTACACCTTTATTTAGAGAATCGTAAATCATGGAATGTTTCTCGTTGGTTTTATATGTCCTTTATGGTATGAAACATCCTTTCCCAGAAGGGATGATTTACCTTTCTATTTCACATCGATGATTTTATCTAGTATGTTTAGGTTTCAAGATTTTCAGTGATGATGGACCTTGAGTATTGACTTTTAGTGATCACGTATTCACGGGATTACATGATCTAAATCCCAATACCTCGACTTTGGTTCTTAATGAATGAATATTTGACTCCTTTATTGTTGGTTGGTGGAATTTTTTTTTTCTCGTGTGAAGAATTTTGATTAGTGATTTATGCTTGATTTTTTTTAAAGTAGAACATTTCTTTCATGGCATAGGCTTAAATGTTAGCTTACTATTTCTATGTGTAGTGTTAACATACCCATGGGGCCTCAAATGAAATGACTTGAGTTAATACTTGAGGCATGGTTTTCAGGCGTGTGGGATAAAGCGAAATAGTTTTGTAAAGGCTTATCACTTTTTTAATGTGGTTCCTTGTATGAATGTCAAATGTGTTGTAAACCTTAATGTAGTGGCTTGTAATGGATTTTGGATGGCCCTCTTGCCTTAGAGTTTTGGTAATTCATGAAATAAAGTTGTCTTGTCCTTTATAGCAAAACTTGTAATTATCTTCGGGAGGTCGAGAAAATAATTTACAATCTTCACCTTGTTATGAGTATTATTTTAGTAATATTATTTTATCACCATGGAATTGAGCGTGGCTCAAACTAAATTCATACCTTATTGTTCTCAAAGTAAGTTCTATGAATCTGAACCATTTTATGTGTGCCATGATGAATAGAAATGTTCGTAATCTTGTTTAGTTCTCTCATTTAGCAATGGTGTCTTTCTAACCAAGTCATAAAACTTTCCTGTCTTATTAACCCTCCATGGTCTTGACATCCGTGCAATTCTATGTTTATTTTAGTGGTTGGCAATCCTCTCTCTAAAGTTACTCAAAGATAAAATAAAATGAATTCATAGATGAATCAATAAATAAAATAATAATGAAATTGGGTTCTTGTTGATAAATCTAAGAATCTTAATAAAAAAAGGGTTTTCTCACAACATTAAAGAAACCTACCTTCTTTAACCTTAACTACTGGATTAAATGTT
Source organism: Taxus wallichiana var. yunnanensis (assembly GCA_018340775.1). Taxonomy (NCBI): domain Eukaryota; kingdom Viridiplantae; phylum Streptophyta; class Pinopsida; order Cupressales; family Taxaceae; genus Taxus; species Taxus wallichiana. Next base: position 287,108,435 of record CM031241.1, read on the forward strand.
TTCTCATTTTTGTAGAACCTTTTAAGTCTTGTACTTCCATTTTTTGGGAACCCCATTATGTATCCTTTCATTCGAACTTAATCAAGAGTTTGCTAAATGAAGCTTTTCCCAAATCCATTTTAACTCTTAGTCTCATTAGGTAAAGGCCGCTTAATAACTAAATATATCATAATGAAATAAATTGACTTCTCTCTCTCTAATCTGTTCTAGAAAATATAGTACTTTAGTAAACATTTCTTAAGTTATGATAAAATTTAATTCTTGAACAAAGGATATTAGGGTTTCAAGCCTAAACGATACTTCACCTTATTTTGAGTTTATGCTTAGAGCCTCCTTATACAATGGAGTGTAGTGAAGCATGTTTTAGTATCCGGTGGGTTTGGATAGATAGGTCTTGTGGAATTCAATAGCTCTCTTGACAATTGAAACGCAATTAAACAAGTAATTTTACATTAGAGATGATCTTAAGCTAGCATTCCCAAATAGGTATGAAAGAAAATAAATCTATCCTATAAGAAGAATTATATGAACTACAACATGAAACCTCTAGAACATAAGTTAATTTTTGAAATACTCTAGTAAATAAGTAACATCAGAAAAGATTTTACACTAGTGGGATGCCTCTAATCAGCAAGCATGTTGATCGTAGCATTGGCTATTATGTTACATGTGTCTTGTCAAAAAGGAAAAGTGAACCGTCTCTTGATGGGTCCTCAATGCTTACTTTTTTGTTCAACTGGTCATCTTTGTAAGTCAAGATGTTTCAAGAGTTAGTTATAGCCACTGTGACCACTGTCGTGGTCGTTTCGATACTTCAACAAGTCGAAAAAAAAAATTATCTTTGTGATTTTTTCTATGTTGTATTGTGTGTATTGAAAAGATGGGTGTTGTTAAAATCCCTAATGAAATGATATCTTGTATTAGTATGTTTCCTCCTCTTATGAAAAACATGATTTTGGACAATGTTATTACTGAATTGTTGTCATAAAAATATGCGTAGCATCCTCTTTATTTTCTTCTAAATCTTTCAACACTCTTCTCATCCAACCAACTTGACATTTTGCTCCTTTTTCTATTGCTACTACATAATCTTTCCTCCATTTTAAGGTAAGGTGAGAATGGGCTAATTATTTGATGCCCAAGAAAACCACTCCTCTTCCAAAAGAACCGCATCTTTGAATTTTTTTTCATTTCATCTATACTTCCAACAATGTCATTTTCTATACACCCAATGAGTTTGAACTCATCTAAACTTGAATATACAATTCCATGATTATTCATTCCACACACATACCTTAAAATTCTTTTTCCATCTTTCCAATGTGAATATTTTGGACATTTCGTGAATCTAGATATGAGACTCACACAGCATACATAATATGTCATGCCTTGTGGGCTGTAAAATATAAAAGAAATCCAACCAACATTTCAAAGAATGTTGGATCGATAAATTATCCACTATCATCGTATTTGCTCAACTTCAAACTATCTGGCAATGCTATTGTTTGTAATTTGACTTACAATTCCACAATTTAAACCTTTTCAAAATATCATTTGCATATTGTTCTTGTGAGATAAAAATTTAACCTTGATGTTGGACTTTCCAAAAAGTAATGCATACTGACCAAGATCTATGTCATCTCAAATTCTTCTTCATGGCTGATTTGAATGAATCTATCGATAGATTTCCCCTACATGATAAAATAATCTACTTACCAACCAATAATTAGAATCTTACTTTGCTTCATTTATCTGGTATATAAGGTGTGTTCAGGTTCACTACTTATCATAATTGAAAATCCATTGTCAATCAAATAAGTATCAATTCTACTTATACCAAGATCTAGGTGCTTTCTTGAGACCATAGAGAGATTTCCTCAACCCCTATACCTTTCGGGCTCATGACCGCAATCTCATAACCTTCCATACGGCATGATCTACATAAAATACTATTCAAGGAAACCATAGAATTTTTATTTTACATACATTTGATAAATAGGCCATTTGTTTTGAGTCGTAATTCACTAAAACCATTCTTAGCAGTTTGTCTAAATGCGTAAGCTATTGGTGAAAGTTTACGCATTGTATTCACTCTCCATATTGCTTCATAAAATCTCTTGCTACCTTGCTTTATGTTTATGTACTTTTCCATCAAAATTGTTTTTGGTCTTGTAGACCCAATTGTAATCCTATCACATCCTTTCATTTTTTGAAGATCTATCAAGTTATCATGTTCTGATTTTTCTCTATAGCACATCTATCTCATCATCTATAAAGCTTGTGCCAAATATCATTATTTATAGCCTCTTCAAAAATATTAGATCTCTATAAATTTGAGAAAAAAATACAAAAACTGAAATGAATTATTTGTATCAACATTATAAATCTCATTAATACTTTCTGTTTTCATTCGTAGGGACTATTTGAGGAAGTAATGCTTTGTGGTGATCGAATTGTCAGTTTTTTTTGTGGTGTCTCGTCGATGGCCTAACATGTCTAAAGATATTGTAGACCTCCAGATTTTATGCAAGGAGGTGTAACTTATACTACAACTTGTAGATTGCATGGTGCAAGATTTAAAAGATACATTACCTTGATACTTTGAAATTTCATCTTTCGTATCATCATGTAGAATAACTACTACTTTATATGAACTATTTTCTCTATACTTATATCCCATGCTTTCTATTTTAAAAAAATGTACATCCTCACGCTGATCACATCCTTTCCAGCTGACTGCCAGATTGTACAATCCCAGGCTTAGTATGCTTTTAGTATTCTCACGAATACCCGGTCAGCATATACACTTTCCTCCTTTTTATAATGTAACTGAACGA